>VZTJ01004015.1:1425121-1475474 GCA_013397795.1 Orthonyx spaldingii | reverse complement strand
CGCCCCGCCGTCCCGGCGCAGACAAAGCCCGGCGAGCCCCGCGCCGCCCGTACCTTGTTCTTGACCTCGGCGGAGAGCCCGTAGGAGGGCCCCTTGTTGAAGTGGGTCATGTCGGCGGGCTCCCGCGCTCCGGGGGCGCTGATCGCAGGCGCTGGCGGCTCCGGGCTGAGACGAGAGTCCGCCCGCGGCCGCGGAAAGTTCTAGTCCCTCCCCCCCGGCCCGGCCCCGCGNCCGGGCGCCGCCCGGGGGTCCGGCCGGGGCGGGAGCGCAGCGGAGCGGGGGGACGTCAGCGGGAAGGAATCCGCGGGCACCGGGGGCCGCCGCCGCGGATCGCTACGGCACGCGGCGGCCCCGGGCAAGGGGAAGGGGGGTGTCGGCCAGGGACCGGCGGCCGAGGTCCGGCGCTGCCCGGCCGCTCACGGGGGCCTCCCGCCCCGATCAGTGAACTGCCACACGCGGTGGGAAGCCCCGGCCGCACCGGGATGACGGCACTGAGGACGGGGAAGCCGGGAGAACGGCGGTGGCTCTGCGTTCGGGGCGATGCTCGCCCTCGGGCCCTTCCCGGGCGGTGCGAGTCCACCGCCGGAGAGGAGGGCTCGGGGAGCCCGGGCGGAGCGGGACTGGATGCTGGGGAAACCCTCGGCCGCTCACGCAAACCGCTCTCTTGCGCTGTGCCGTGGCCTGAGCTACTGGAGAAATTCCTTTAAAAGGTTACAGCATATCAGGAAACTTGGAACAAAGCTTGGAGACGGAGCAAGAGGGAGGAAAGCTGTGCGCAAATCGTCGAAGTGAAATTGAAGTGTAGCCCGACGACGGGCTCATGCTCGTCGCGATCTCATAGTTCCTCTGCACCATGTGCTCCTGGGCACGGATCCTGCGGGAGCCGGCACCTCCGGAGAGAGGGAAACCCCTTTCCTACGGCGTTCAGGCACCGAGGCACAGCGCTGCGCTGTGTTAGTGGCCGCTGGGGAGGGCGGCCAGGCGGCTTTGCCATGGGAGTCCCGTCCTTCTGTGGCAGGCACAGGGCACAGACGAGGTTTGCGTGCTGGGCATACCAGCGGGATTACACCGGATCCAGCCCGGGGAGCGCTCGTTCCTGGGAGCCAGCGGTGGACCACGGCTGGCTTCGGCACTGAAGCTGCTCTGGAAAGCGAGTACACCGTGAACACTTGGTCCATTGAGTGAAGTTCTGACCCGAAAATACAGCAGTGTGTCCTTCAGTCTTAGCGTAACCCTTGGCATGCAAAGTAACATTTCAAATACGGTTAAATTTTAAGAAATTTGAAAATAAAAATCATAAGGTGATCCACTGGTAGGACTAGTTGGATAAGGCTGTAGGGCTGGCTGCTGGAGCTGTGGCCCGCTCAGCCACCGACTTGGTATCCCACAGAGAGAACAGATCTGTGTTCGATTTCACAGCAAAATATCACGACTACGTGGTCTAAACTCTGGCTGAAAGCAACGGGGCTCTTTCAAAAGACTTGTGGTGGGGCTGTAACAGTCCTGAGGAACTCGCAGGGCAGCCAGGAGGTTGTTTCATCCTGTGGTGCTGCGGATCAGCTCAGCTCAAACCGCTTCTCCACTGCACTGCCTCTAAGGAAAACAGCCAGGGCTGTTCCTAATTAAAGGAAGCAGAACTGCCTAAAGAACCCATTGGGAAAAGGAAACTGTGCAAGAGAAGCAGGAAACTGAAGAATGGGGTGAGGAAAATGGCAGTTCACGTAAACATAATGAAAGTTCATTAGTTTTTATACATTCATGTTGGGATAAACTCATCTTTCATGACCTCAGAGAACATGTGATTTAGGGCTAGATTCAACATCCTCCAAAGTCCTTGGAAATGTTTCCATTGACTTAAGTAATGTTGGACCAGGACACTATTTGTTAATGCTCTCAATCATTTTTGCTGCAATACACAGTGGCTTGGGAAGTTTGAGACATTTACAATGGGTATGATTTTCTCAGCTCCATAAATTATATGTTTCATCAATTTTGGAATAAAATGGTCCTGATTAGTAGCAGACAAAAATATGGCCTACCATTTTCTTGCTGTACAATTAGGTTTAAATTATCCTCAAATAAATCCTGTAGTTTGTAGGGGGTTTACCTCATCTGAGCAGGGCACAAATACCATTTGTTGTTTTTATGCTGATACTGAACATCTGATTAGAAAACTACCAATCTTTCAGGGTGACTGCTGCTTCTTATTCTGTGATCAGTAATATGCTCACACCCTGGGCAAGGAGGCTGTACAAGAAATATTTGAGTGCAGTTAAAAACACATTCTGTTTTGCATCACTCTGACAACAAAGCAAATTTAAGCCCATCAGTGCACTACAAAGCAGCTGGAGCATACTGGGCAATCTGGCTCATTATGGCTAAATCTCTTATCTTTGCCCTATTTTTCCACATTTCTTATTACTAAGGCTGTTTGTATGGAAAGAGGATTTGTACAAGAATTATTCCCCACCTGAAATCATAATCCTCTTTGTGACATTGTAATAATTTCTTCAGCCACCACATGTAATATCATAAACACGCGCTGATGACTTCAGTTGGAAACTAGAGAAAAAGAGCTCTGAGGAGACTGTCTGTTTTCTTGGAAACATGGACCATAATCTTACAAATATTCTTGCACATGAATTATTATAAGCATATGTGTAGTCCTGTTAAACTCCCCGAGTTTAAATTATCCAGTGTGTAATTCCACCATAATCTATAGAATTAATGTGGCTCAATCAAACTATCAAAACCACATTTGGTTTCTGCTTTCAGCTCAATGACTGAAGATGTGCAAGGGGGCAACTGGTGAGTCCTACTGCTGGAGTCAAGCCTAGCCATATCTCAGGTGGAGCATTTTCTCCTTCCTATCCATCTGATCCTGATGAAGGGCCTTGGTTTAATCAGCTGGCTCAGCTGAGGAGGAGTGGGATAATTTCCCTGAAGGATAAAGGGAGATAGTTTGGGAGAGCTAAACTGTAGACAGGTAGATAATTTGCCAGGATGAGCTCCAAAGGGTGATCCATAATGGAAGGAAGAATGCTTTGCTGAGTAGTGTGGCTGGTCTGAGGGAGGGGAATAGGGTTCTGAACTGGGGAGAATGGTAGTACCAGCCATGGGGCTGGGTAGAAGCAGATGAAGAAATACTTCACTGTGTGTGTGTTTGTGGTCATGGGTGTGATTTTTTGCCTGGAGCAGAGGAGTAGGCTCCTGGGTGGGAGGTGAGAGCTACAGAGCTTGGAAGTACAGGAGTGCAGGGAGAAATCAAAGCAGGAGTTGTGCTCCCCTGGTACAGGCAGGAAGGGACTCAGGGGAGGAGGGGTCCTGCGCTGCTGCCATCGATGGAGCTCGCTGGCCTGCAGGTAACTGGGGGGGAGCTGGCTGAAGACAGTGCTGGCCAATAGCCTGGGGCTTTAAGAAGGGGAAGGATACTCTAGGATTGCTGGAGTTACAGCTATGTTGTCTCCCAAGGATTAAGCAAAAACCAAACGAGTGAGTGAGTGTACTGACCTGGTGAGGCAAAAGGCAGGCTGTACTGCTCGCCTCCCTTTTGATGTGCCTCAGCTAAAAGGAGCTAACTAAGCCCTTTTGCAATTCTCTTGACTTTTGGGGGAGTTTTTCTCAGGCTGCTATGTCAGTGTGTTAACTACTCCCAGTGTTGTGAAATGGCCTGTCCCAGGGTGGTAGTGACACTAACACTTAGCAATGTTTTAGCCTAATTAACTTATGTGACTACAGTTATTAAAATTGCTGTAGGATAAATACAACTTGTGACTCCAGCAAGACTTGAGTCTTATTGATGATTACGACCAAACATTAGCAGTAGCACTGAAACTGCAAAATAAGAACTCTATAGAAGAGCCTTAGTACTGCCCAAAACTGTTTTTAATCGTTTGTTTAATAGGATTCATTTTCAAAATAATGCATGTCCTAGGTAAGCTGGTATATTGTTTACTCATATGTTACCTCAAATATCTACTATAAACATTGCTGTGCTCATACTGCTAATTACTTTGGAACATTCTGGGGGTATGCAGCATTGCCCTTGGTACTTTGATGAAACATGCCATGCTGTATGTGTGCTGTATTGCCTCTCAACTACTTTACCAGACCATTCTCATCCCATGAGAGGTACTCTTGCCTTGTAGAACAGTTACAGGCACTAAGAGGTGTTTGTAGCCCACTACTCCTTCCTCTGTACCAGACTACAGAAGACAGCATTTTCTTGACAGTCATTAATTCTACCTAAAAGTAGCTTGCAAGTGTCTTAAAATCAACATCTGGAAAAACTAAGTACAGAGATTTCTTTCAAATACCACAAACTGAATCATGGGGCCAAATTCAGCCTTGATGGAATTATTATCTGATATCTGTGTTCTGTGCTTTCCCTATGTTGCTTGAGTAAATTCCCTTATATGGAGATGTTTTCTGAGATGCACATGATGCCAAAATGTTCAGAGAATTGCATAGGACCAAACCTAAAATACCAATGTAAGAAAAAAAAAAGATACTCAAACGCAGACTTTTCTTGAAAGTGTTTTGTGGTAGAAATCCCTCAGTTGAGAAGGGATTTTAAGCATCACTTCTGACCATTGTAATACTGGGAGCCCAGGTCTTGACTTAGGGAAAGACTCCCCTTTGTGACTCATTTTTAAGAACATAAACGCTACTCATGTTTATGATAAAATAACTTGCTGAAGGGACAGACTTATCTACATGTTTGTATTTTCAGTGATTAAGCTGTATTTAAACCAAAGCAATATATTCAGTTTGTTTAGATACCTAAATGTTTGCTTCTTAATCCATTACTTCTTCATTGATTCCAACACTCATGTCATCTTCTGTTCCCCATACATTTACGAGAATTGGGGGGATTTATTATTTGGTGGTGCTAGCTGTTCCTAAATACAGACCTTTCTGGTTTTTTTTATTTGAGGCTTATGACCTTCTCTTAAAATGTGATAGCTGCACATTTTAGCTTCTTGTGATAGCTTCTTATCACTGGGGGTGTAGCTAGAAGAGTAGTTGAATGCTGAAGTACATTCCATGCTAATATAGAAAAAAAAAATTAAATATAATTTGCCTGCAACCTGATTACTGTTGGGGGTCCTGTGTTATCATGTGCCCCTCCCTGCCTCCTTCCTGACTGGTGAAAGGCTTGCTGCTGGTGTTGGTTTTTAACTTGCTAAAACCAGTACACAAGCAGAAGACAACAAAGGACTTCAGATTGTTTGCTGTGCAATCAAAATGCCTGGCATATTTTACAATTCTGTTCCTCAAGCACGGGAACAGCAGTCTGTTGGCTTGCAGCAGGTGGATCAGAGTGCCCTTTCTCCCTCTTATTTGATGGCTTCACTTCTCCATTAGTAGGACTTGCAGACAGGCTGTGTCACCAGCATACAGGTGCTGAAGTGTTTGACTCCATGTCACAGCCATCAGTTTTATTTCACAGTGATGTTTACCTACAACAAAAGGAAATGCCTGCAGGGACAGCTTGTGCTACCAGAACTGCTCCTTGCGAGGAAGATAAGACTTTGTATGTCTTTCTTCTTTGTTCTATTTCATGTGTATGAAGAAAGAAACTAACTCAGCTCTCATATCTCTACTTAAGGCAGACTTTGGTAGGAAAATAACTTGGCACTGCATCTTTGTGCTACTTGTAAACATTAGACTTCTTAAAATGGTGGCCTGTTCCTTTTAATTATTTTGTTTCTGATGGCCCTTCTTAAAACTTCCCATCAGTCACACTGTAGCTCCTGAAGTTCATTGGGCCATTTCCTTGGCAGCCCTGGATGAGCCAAGGCTGGGACCAACCCACCAGCACACACCAGAATTTTTCCTCCCTGTAGCAGAAAAATGAGCCGCAGAGGATGAGCACACACACCCTACTGCCAAAACTGTGTTTGAACTGTAATTCTGTAATGACAGAGAGAAAGGCCAAGTGGTCTTCACATGAGCTGCTGCTGTTTGCAGCTCTGGGAGCTGAGGGAGTGCCCCAAGCCCCAGGCACCTCTGCCCTGATGAGAGGGGCCCTGACTGCCTCAAAATTATAAACACGGAGTATTAACGAAGTATTTCACTCTTAAACTCTGAATGGATGCACAAGTTAATGACATAACATGTTCATTCTAATGCAGAATGACTTTGAAGCCTGAAACTTGCCTTATTTTTCTATTAAACTTCATGAGCCAGTTTTGCCCTCTCTTTTGGAGGAGATAACTCCACAAGGGAATCAGAGGAAGGGAGAAAATTGTAACTTTGTGGTATTTTGTGCTTCTGTAATTCTTGGCTTCTAGGTACCACTTTAACTTTCCATATATACATACAAAATATAAATTTTCACATATATATTTTGAAGATGCAATTTCTGTCTCTCCAGGATGCATAAAAAGTTATTACATTTACTATTTGGCTGATGCCTGCTCAGCATGATCTGAGATTGATTTCAACACTTCATCTCCCTTCCTGAACCTCCAAACTTCATTTTTATGCCACTTGAGCACGTTCTCCTTGCTTTTATTTCAGTGCAGCTCTTAACAGGTCTGGACAAGGTCACATCTTTCAAGGCCTGGTGTGTTGCACCAATTTTTTTCTTCATCCTCCATTGTGTTCCCCAATAATAACCTCACAAACGAATTGGTTTAAAATAGTATGTGGTAGCTTTTTCCATGCAACTTCATGTTGCATTATTCAGATTTATTTATTTGGATGCCAAACACAAAATAATTACAACTGACCTGTGACCAGATCAGTTATTTGATGGTTAAAGTCGTCATGCCCTTGTTTATTGGAACAAGACTATCCTTGAGCAGTGCTGATATTTTAAAATTTAAGAAATAATAACCTTAACCCAGCCTTAATAATCAAAATCTTAATATAGAAGAAAGGAAGAAACCCTTTCTCCTTGCTGCCTAATTCTGTGACTTCTTCTGATTTTAATTATCTACGCAGTATTTTTTAAATGAGACTAATTCCTTGTCAGAAATATTTTCCACCTCTGAAATGGTAATGTTATAAGCTTGATCAAATGTGCTGGTTTTTGCTTGTTAACTTTAGTTCGTTATTCTTCTGTGAAACCTCATGATAAAGTTATACTTAGAAACTAAGATAATTTCAAGAGCAAAACAATACATAGCAAGTGATCATCAGAGTGCTTTATGGGGTTATTTGGGACTGAAATGGTGCAAAGAAGCAAAGACTGCTGAGTGTTGCACACGAATGACTGGCTGGGATACAGTGGCATTTAGCCAGAGGCTGGCTACCATGGCATGGAAACTCAGTTATTACAATAGTTTGGATCCCAGATCTGTTTGAATAAGAGAGGTTTCAAATAATCCATGTCACTGTTAATGTACTTCAGTACATGTCAGAGGATGTGATTCAGACTTGGGGGAGAAAAGGGAATTAGGAATAGCTGATACTCAGATAACTGAGACTGTACCAGAATACAGAATGCTGAGGTTTTTAGCCACTTTATCCCAGATCATTAATCTTGTCCATTTTTGCTCGCATTGCATCCCGCAAAACTTCAGAATCTCCAGAAGATGTTGAGTGTGGGGTTTTTTTGATGGTTTGGTGTTTTTTTTCTTTTTTGCTTGTTTATTTTGGCTTGATGTTTTTTTGGTGCTATGGAGAAGTATTTTTTCCTTTTTTTTTTCCCTCCCAAATGGAAACAAAGATTTAATATTTAAAATAATTCTTTGCTTAAGTTTTAATGCAAGCAATACCTCTTTTTTGAAACTCATTGGTATCAATATGATGTATGTAGTGTGTGCTAGGTGTGCTTTCTCAGTAGTAAATGCGGTATTGGGATGGTTCTGTTCTGTATCTGCAGTTCCCACATGTTGGCCTGTCTCCAAAAGGGGCTGTGGGATGGAGTAGAAAGCACTGGTAATGTTTACTTGTAAACACAAAGGAAAATTCTCGTCATGGAGGTTAAAACTGTAAGTAAAGAGACTCAAAATCAAGTTGTATCTGCAGTCTAATGAACTTTCTTCAGAGGAAAAGTTTGGCAAATGAGCATATAGAAATGTTCATTATATCACAGCACAGTGCTGAACTGTGTAAATTCAGTCTAATCAGTATAAAACCTTAATAGCTTTGTCATATATTCTGATTCTTCAATAAACCTGGAAGAACTTGATGGGGGTGGGAGGTGTATTAGGGGAGCAAGGCAGCAGCAATAATTTATTTCCTCTCAAAACTACCTGTTCAATCTTTCCAAAGTAATACTTTACATGGAAGCAGCTCTCTCTGTATTTCCTCAGCCTTCCTATTCTACCCCCAGTATTATTCAAGGAAAAAGTCAGATGAAGATTTTCATGAATTATCTCTAATCTAGTCTGGAGTTTAATGAAAAATATGTTTAGAATTGGGAGGTGCTCTGAGATAATTACCTTTGTTTGTCGGTGGTCATCTTCTATTTGGAAGGGACAGAAGAGTAGAGATCCTTCCACTAATAATTTGTAAAGGTATTTATTTTGTATCTAGCTCCACTGAAAAATCTGACTTAGTGTACCCTGTTACAAAGTTACTTTTTATAGAAATTATTAAAAGTATAATGCAGAGCTGCTAAGATATCACTTAAGTGCTTCTTTACAAATACAGCTACATTATTTCTAATATTCTGCTTTTTAGTGTGGATATAAAAAGCACATTTAACTGTAATTCCCAGCTGTCATGCTTGCTTTTTTACAAATGGGTGCCTGCAAAAACAGGCCCTGTTTACTGCTGCTGAATAATAATTTCTGGATTTCATCTTGGCAGTGGATGTTGGGGAGATATCCTTTAAGCCACTGAATTGGAGGTTAGGACATTCATTTCAGTGTCAGCTGACATCCCAAGCTGGATCACAAATGAAAAGCAGCAGAGTTCAATTGCAGTGTGTAACAATAAAGCAGGAAACTCTAATTGCCAAGCTACTGGCAGCTGAAAGTAGAATTTACAGTAATGCTAACTGAGCAGATCTGACTGTTGATAGAGCATTACAAATATCCACTCTTTCTCAAAGCAAGAAGAGGGTTTTTTGGTTTTAAGAACCTACTGTGCACCAATGCATAGAAGGGGTAGGATTATGCACAGCAACTTTACTGTAGGGTCTAAAATACTTCTTAAATATGAATATTAAAAAAATACTGTAAGTTTGTTATGGACACCTTTAAATATTATTTGCTGCACCGTGCAAGGACAATTTAATCCATCTAAGAATATTCTCTTTTTCTTCCCCTGGAGTTTATACAAAATCTCTTTGAGCACCTGTCTAAATCCAGTACAGTCCAGGTCATCTCACTGCACAGTCATGAATACCTGATTTTTGTATTAAAAACACTCACACCCCCAACACACTTCCTTAAAAAAAAAAAAGGCACCCCAAAGTGCAAATGAAACATTCTGGGTGGAACAGTGGACTAGTGTCTGTGCTACCACTCATTAATTCATCAATTTACAATACACTTGTTTATATGCATAATATCTTAATTGATAAGGTGTTATGAGTTTAAAAAAACTTTGAACAATCCTTGGAGAGACCCTCATTTCCCCTATTTTTGTCTGTTAAATATTATTACCCCTACTCTGTTTCTTGTTAGAGAATAACAAACACATCAAACATCTTGTTCAGCTTTGTTCCTCAGGTACACGCAAAGATAACACAAGGTATGTGGAAAACTCACATTATCAACCAACAAATACATCTTCTTATAGATGCATGCATGGTTAAAGCCTATCCCTGGCACAGCTAAATGTGAGATTGCTTATTTCTGTTGCATGCATATTTCTGTCTGACTAGTTAATGAACTGGATTATAAAACGTTAAAAATGTTTGGGTGAGGAAGTAAAATAGATATAAGAAATTCTAAATGGGCAATTTTACACTCTGCAGGAGAGTGACCTGAGTTAAAAAAGTATGTCAACAAAGGTCCATCTTCATGTATCACATGTCACTTTCATTTCATTCTCCATTGCTTTTGCAGCATGAAATAGCAATGCAGAGGGAAAATGTTGTCCAAAGCTCTTAGTGTGAGAGCTCCTGGTTTTCTTGAATTATTGTGCAAAATTCTGATTCTTACCAAGTAGCTTATGCAAGATGACCTCTGCCTCTGAGTACTTCCTATTGATTTCAACAATACTGGTCATGAGACTAGCATTATGCTATCAGGAAGTATGGTCATTGGAAAAAGTCAAATCCAAGTTTCAGCAAGGTCTAGGGCTCCGTTTGTGCTGTGAGCAACCTGAGGGCTCAATGCTTACTTTCCTAGATCCTCACCCAGTGCCTGGAACAACCAGGAGTTTATTGGCACAGCGTGTGGTGCCAGCCAAGGAGAGGCAGATCAAAGCACTGACTGAGCCAGGGAGCTTCCTCAAACCCCTTGCACATTGGTGCCAGTGCTCTGCTTTTTTTGGTTTTATCTCCCATAATACAGTTACCATCCTCCCAACACATTACTCTGTGGCCAAAGCTTCAGTTAAATGATCTCTGTGTTCATAGCATGTAACCTGTCCTTCAGTCACTAATAAATTAATGCAGACTATTTTTGCTGAAATAAAACTTAAAAACTAATGTCCTAAGAAACATTTGTTCTAAACACTGAAGTCAACTACCATCTCATAATTACCTACATGAACTAGTTTCCTGAAGTCAGCCTGGAAATACAGATTGGGGTTGTATGATCTATTCCCAATGCTGCTAAGTCAGGTACATATCCCAGGATCAAAGCTCTTATGTACCATGGTTGTTGATGCTCCTTGCTTGACTGGTGTGGAAGACTCCACCTGTGTCCAAGCTAATATGTGAAATGCACTCAGGGGCAATGTGAATGCCATTTCCACAAGATTAAATGGGATATTGCAATCTGTTGTAGAAAATATTTATTAAGAGAATTTTACTGCTTAAGCCTTATATAGTCTCAAAATAGCCATTGTTAGATAAAAATGTGTTTCTGATTTGCACAGTTAAGTTATAAATCAAATTTTTAAAAGTGACTTTTTAAAGCTTCAACGTTTATGACATGCATGACCTAGTAGCAGTCTGTGTCAGGCTTCTACTAAGTGCACCAGCTACCAGAAACAAAGTGGGATTGCATGGCTACAGTCCTTGTATGCTTATGTTCATTCCCAGTGCCTCCTGTTGGCAGAGCAGAAGTTCCTTTAGAGAACTAAAGCCGTTCTCAGAGCAGCAGCTTGTGTCTGTGGCAGTAACTCCAGAGCCCAGCACTGTGACTTGGTTTCAGGCATGATCAGGAGGGGGAAAGGCAACACAAGCACGATTTGAGGGGAGACACAAGCACTGGGTATGCAATGCGTTTGAACAACCCTGGAGACATCCACCCAGGATCTGTTAGAACTCATCATTTCCATTAAGAAGATGTAAGAGACACAAAAATGTAGAGAAATGGTGACAGCGAGTCTGTTCTGCTGTTTGCCAAGGACTGAACCGTGGGGCAAAAATGTCTTCAATTGGATTGTGCCACTTGGCACTAAACAAAGTAAAGGCTTTTGTGCAAATGCTGCTAATTCCCTCTGAGCTACTCTTCCTCATAGGCATCCTGCTTTCTCTCCTGTCCCAGGGAACTGGCTGCTGCTTGGATGCAGTCTGTGAGTGCACATTGGCTAAGGAACACTGATAAGCTCATTTGGAGGTGAAGATCAGGATGGAAAAGGTGGCCACTTTGGGTCTCTGTATGCTCTGGGGCCCCTTGCACAGATTTAAGAGGATCTTTGTGCTTTACAAACATGACATGCATTTGTATGTTTAAAATTATCTATGCACTATTTGTATAAAGCAGTCTTTTGTTTCAAGGCATTAACTGTCCTATGCCATGACAGGGTGTTTTTGCATGGAAAAACAGGTGTCTCAAGAATTGTGTGAGTACAACTTCAAAAGTTGTTTTTGAGACTTTGACTACTGTTCCCAGAAATCCTTAATGTCTTGCAAAATGTAACAGAACAGCATAACTCCATTGGAATGGTCATGGCTGAGTTGTAAAAATTTGAATCATTGGCTGAAAGTAGATCCATCTGTTTAGCTTTCAGATCAGTCTGTTTAGCTTTCTTCTGATACAACATGGAAATAATCTCTTAAGATGTTTTTATTAAGAGTCAATCTTTCTCTTCTATAGTTATTTTGCTACATTCTAACTAGTGCTCCTCTTTTACCTTTCCCTCCTCCTTTTTTAAAATAGAATTAACCTGTTTTTAAATGTACATTATATACTCTCCAGTAGGAGACAACCAGGTCAAAAGAGAAGCAATTCTGAGTATTTAATATTTGTCAGCTAATGCATACCTAGATAAAACAATCTGATAACTGAAACTCATTTAGAATTTGGCTTCCATGCTAGGACTCAGGGAAAGAATTTCTGGATGCCTTCTGTTCTCTTTGAAAATCTTTGCCAATTTTGATGATGATCTTTCCATAAAGTCAGGTTTGTTTTCTTTAAGAATATATTTCTTCCTCATTTTCCTTTAAATCTATAAGGTATTATGGTTTCCTCTTTTGGAAATGGAGAAAAAGAGGTAATGTATTTCACATGGAACATTCCTTGTATGCAATACAAATGTGTTTGCCATAATATTAATATTTAAGAGAAAAAATGAGACATAGCAAACCCCAAGAATCTAAACTTAAGGAATTCAGTCAGCGACCTTTAAGTCTTTGGCTAGACCCTGGGAGGGCTGTTTTCTGTTCCATGCTGGGAGAGGAAGAATGCAGTTTTGCCCTAGAACAATAGACTGTTTGGTGGTACCCACCTTCTAAAAACAAAAGATAAGAAAGAGCTTCTCAATAACAAAATGCTAGTTTACTTCAGCTCCCCTGTGCTTTTGGAGAGAACTAGCAGTTATTTGAGATAATCTTTTCAAGGAAAAGTCACTCTGGTTGATAACAAAACTTCCTTGAAGAGAATTTGAGCCAGAAGTCTTTTCTGAACTGCCTGCTATGGCTGTGATGCAGTGTTTTGTTGAAGGCTTTGGTCAGAGTTAGGCTGTGATCTTCCCATTTCTGAGCTCTCCAGAGCAGTTCTATCTGCTTCAACTCTACAGACTTCTGGGACATTTCTAATCCAAGTTTTCACTTTCTAGAGCTAATTATAAGCTGCTGAAAAGTAAATGCCCTTAACTCAAGCAGGCACTTGAGCTAGTAAGGAAAATAGCAGTACCAGGGAATGGGTACCGTCCCACACTCTCATAGCCAACTACCTGAATTAAAAAACACTTTAACTGTGCTATTTTAACTCGTGTTTTCCAGGCTGGCCAGAGTAAAGACCTCTGTTGTTGGGGCAACACAGACAGAGATACTCTTGACTTTGCTCCCCCAGAAGGCTGGCAGTGAAGAAAAATGGGAAAAGTCTTTCCAAATCCTTGAAAATGAGACCTTTCCACATCAGATGGCCTGGAGCAATCCAGTTTTTCAGGACAGGGTCTTGTGAAGAAATCTACTGTTACCTTCAGAGTGTTTACATGGGAGGTTACAAGTCTGAACAGGCAAGTTCTTTCTTTTAGCAGTAGTCATTGCCAGGCAGGTGACAGGTGAAAGAAAATTCCTGGAACTCCGCAGTGTTCAAAGGCAGACTCACAAAGTTTACGAACCCGCAGTTGGAAAGCACACCAAAACCCCAAATGCTGCCCTGGGCAGGGCTCTGAGGGAGTAACAGAGCAGCCAGAGATGCTTTCACTGAGGTATAAATCCCAAGCAGGATGAGGACGGGCGGCCTCCTGCTCTGCTCTGGGCAGAAGCAGCACATGAGCTGGGCTGGGCTGGGCTGGGCTGTGTGTGTGACGAGGCAGGGCAGGGCTCAGGCCAGGGCAGTTTGGGCACGGGATGTGCTGCATGGATGGAAGCATTCACTGCCTTTCTCTTCTCTTGCTTCTCTAAACCTTGGGGCATTGATCCTGTGCTGTTGTCCCTTACCCAGAGCAGAGGAAGAGGCTGCCTCCGTCCTCTTCCCCTCTACTCTAGTTCCCTTGCAAAACAGAAAGCAAGATTCAGGAGAGAAAGCACTGATCTAAAATTAACTACCATTAGCCATAATAAAGTCCAGTGTATCTCCAGCTTATCCAACTGTCTGCAAGTGTGCAGAAAGTCATGATAAGATAGTCCTCACTCCAGTTCAGGGGAAAAAAGCCCTTGGACACATCAGATTTATTTCAACCAAGTCATTTTCAAGGGCCTCAGTATGTGCTGCACGAAGTCCTTCTCACATAGCCTTAACCTATCAACTGCTCTTTAATTTCAGACATAATCTTGGTTAAAACCCACAAAAACTCCCTGTTCTGAACTTACATGTGACCACATCAAGGGACTCTACTTATGCTGAGGATTATTAAGCCTGTTGGGCAGGTTATAACAGCTGGCTTCCCCACAGGCCCTCACAGGGCCTTGCAATATCGTGACAGTGGTTTTCTGCACAATGCTGTCTGATGATTTCTAATGGTTTTCTGCATAAAACAACCTATTCCTCTGGACCCTTGTTTTCTAACAGCAGGAACCACTGTTTCCAACTGAATTCTGGCCTCCCATTCCCTACCAGGATAGCTGCTGCAATGTTTTGACATTTGACGCTGAGGAAAAGTTTCCGAGGGAGTCTCCTCCTGCAGCAGCGTGAGGAGCTGCTCTTGGCTTCACCAGCGTTGGGCTGTGCACTCTGGAGGGCGTTTCTACTCTTCTTTGAGCTTTTTTTGTTTGTTTATGTTTCTGTAGCCAGCCACATAGCTCTGTGTGTGTACAGATGACAGATGTGTTTATATTGCTTTATAGGTGGGATAGTTGTAACATTGCATTTTGCCAGATGAATGTGAAATGCTGGAGTGTGCTTTCACACACCTACTGCCAACAAAATACCTTTTAAAAGTTGTTCCAATATACAGGATATAAGTTTTCATGGCAAAGTCTGAAGTGTATATTGTACTGTTGAAAGTAAGGTGCTTAAAATGAGGAAACAGGATATACTGAAAGTCAAATTCACTGTATCAGGAAAGGAGGGAAACTCTGTTCCTTCCCTTATTACTGAATTTTTTTCTCTATTTTAGAGCTTGAAGCAGTTCAATCTCCCCAAATGACAGTTTTGCTCTGTTTGATGTAGATTTGGTAAGGCTTTCTGTACATAAGCTTTGAAGAAAGTACTTCTTAAATTGGTAAGTATTGTGCCTGTAGCATGACACTTGACACCTTTTTATTTATCTTAAGAAGTGAGCAACAATTTTCAAAAGGTGCGCAACAGATTATAAGGACAGCTTTGACAAGACCAGAGGAAAAATGATACTGGTTTCATGCTCTGGGGGTTTTGGAAGACACTAAAGTACAAACTGTCATGAAGCCAACTTAATATAACTGTTTCCTTTATACTCCAAGGATTCACAAGGGACTTCACTGCCAGTATAAAGGAAATAAAGTCTGTTGTGCTAGAAAAAGACTTTGTTGATTACAATTTTAAAAATGACACAAAGTTTCCTTACAGGAAATGTTACATTAATACAAATTCCCATATTTATTTGTAGGCAAAAATTACCATTCACATAGCAGGAAAAGTAGATGAAAACAGACAGCAGAGACTTAGAGCCACTACGGGTTATAGGCAAACAGACCTACATGATAGCAATAAATACAACTACATAAAAATTTTACTTAAATGTAGAGAAATATTTATTGTCTCATTTTTCAGTACCAGCCTAATTTCTTAACAGGAATTCTTGAAAATAAATTACTACAGGAATGCGAGTGAGGAGCTTGCAGAGTCTATTTTAAGTAAAGCTTAGCTTGTCTTCTGTTGTTACACTATTCGACCAAGATATACTGACTTGGGATATTTTTTCTTTAGATCAGGCCACTGAACAATGAAATAATCTGAAAAGTAGTAAAGAATCTTTCCAGACAGGGATAAAGTTTCCACACGGCAGATGCTCTCTACATACACAATGATTGTTCTCTTTATTCGTAGAAGGCCGAGAAGAAAAGCAGATATACAGACAGGAACACATGTTCCTGGTCCATTGCACAATATCTAAAAGAGACGAAACACATTACAAAAGTAAATCATGAGTTTTTTCATACAGTAAAGAATTAAAAGTGTGTATATTCAACATTACATTTACATAAAAAATATATTTCAAAAGATACTTAAAAAAACCCAAAAAAGGCAGGTGAATATGAAAAAATAGGGGGGGCAAACAAAAGACATTGTTTCAAAGAAGCTGTTGAAAATACCACATTTCTTTACATGTCATGAAGGCAGAAAAGAGCTCTGAGATGGCACAGTTATTTCTTTGAAGGAAGAGTTTACAAATCCTTGACTCATGGGTATATAACCAAAACAACTTCCACTCTCAGTCGCAGCTTTGTGTTGTATCAGTCATGAAATCTGTGCCCATAATAAAGCCAAAGAAATTTAATTAGGATTAAACCTGGGATCCAGTTATAAACCTCTTGAACCTTAAGTCAGTAAAACACTTGAGTTCATCAGAAATGTGCTGATGAATTAGGACCTTCACAAGAATCTATTAGCTGATATGTGTGACTAGGTTTTATTTTTTATTTTTAATAAACATTAGGAGACAGTTACAAGAGTACAGAAGGAAGGTGTCGTGGTAAAAACATGTCATGTTCTTGGAGCAGAGGACCTCAAATTCACTTATAAATGTTAACAATAAATGAAAGTGCTCTTTTAATGTTAGACATTGTTCAACTGAAAAACAGATTGCTTAAAAGTAAGAGGTTTAAACCAGGGTATATTAGGTACTCTGCTTGGTATGAAAATTGATTTCAGGCAAGAAATTTCTTACTAAACTTAAATACTACCATGTAATCAGCACTTTTCTGCACAGCTGGGGTTACATGGAAATAAAGAGTTCTTTTATAATATCATGGCCCTATACCCCATAAACTCACTTTTTTTTTGTTCCACCTTCACCAGCTTGTGAAAGATATTTTACTGGTGGGGGGAAAAAATCTGAGTTTCTGCTTCAGGGCTGTAACAACCAGTTCAGAACATTTCCTTTCCTGCTTCATGGCAAGATCCCATTGATAAAATGGTTAGCAGTTCAAAAGCAGCAACAGCTTTGGTACTACAGAGTTCCAAATTCTCTCACTTATACTTTGTCTTGATCATAGCCCCAGAAATCCAGCTTGGGGATGTGATGACTGTAATGCTGTGTTTTCTTACAGAATCAACAGACTGTAATACTGTTTCTAAAAATGGTCTGATTTTATTGTTGATCTTAACTGAACTATTTACTAATGCCAGACTTTGCTGATGTTTTCTCAAAATACCTTAGAAGTAACATACTGTGTGCAGTTTTCATCTCAAAATTTTAGGGTATGAAGATCCACAGATACTTGAATTTGAAACTTGCACCAGTGTACTTATTTTGTATTATTTTTGTATTATATAGCTAAGGAGCAGAACACATCAACTTTGCATACCAGAATTTTGAAATCAGAGTAATACACTGTGGTTTCAAACCTCCTGCTGAACCTGATTTCAAGCACATCCACGCTGGGACTTTAAATCCTCCTCTACAATCTACTGACAATGAAGACCTGTTTTGTATACATTTGGTTTGGTGAGTAAGGACATAAACCAACCAATGTTGCATTTTTGCACTTCAAAGAAACTTTTCCATACCTGTGAACTAAATGATGCATTCTGCCATATTTCCTGAAGAATCTGATTAATTTGCACGGATGTTGACTGTGATACTGGTACATGGCTTACTGACATGTAAATTAAGGCATGTTTAGGTATCTCTATTTGTAATAACATTTGTTACTGTAGTGTAAATATAGGCATAGGAAACAACGTGTTCTCCTGTGTCTGCAGGCAAAACCCACCAGCATTGCTGCAGAAGCTGGGGTGTTTCAGACAAGTGCATAACAAGCACTTAAAGCCCCAATAAATTATTTACTACTTACTATTTTTGTGAGTAAACAGTCTAACTACTGATTTCCTATTCAAAACTCAGCTTTAAGTGAACAGACAAAAATGGGCACCACTGCTGAACAGAAACTCCACTTTCCCTTTCCTTTAGTAGAGCTAGCTGGAGTACACATATTGTCTTATCTTCACTGCTCCCCCAGCCCTTTCTCTGTTCTATTGCCATCCTCTCTCCTGTCCTTTTCTCAGTGCCAGTGTTTTCCATCAACTTCTCTGTACCCAATCCTCTGTCTCCCATCCATTCTCTCTTCTCCACTTTTCTTTGTGACCACTGGTGTTCATCTCTCTTTGCATCCCTGTTCTCAGGTACCCTTCCAGCTGTCTTCCTTCTTGAGTGGCTCTGCACTCTTTTAGCCTCCATCTACTATGAAAGCTCAAACATGGGTCCCTTACTTTCCACTGTCTGACACAAAAAATACCAGTTGTGGATATGATTTAGGTCAGGTAGCCATCCTAACATTCTACTGAGCTCAGAAGTTGAGAATTGTAGAACAGGTTTTGCAATAAGCTGAATTTTTACAATCATGGTTTTTATCAAGCCATTATCAAGCCATACATTTCATCCTACTTCCCCCCTTCATTAAGCTTGGCCAGCAGCTCCAGTCCTTTTGGTATTTGGTATCCTTGTGTCTAGATGCACACACAGAGGTAAATGCCACAATGAATTCCAAACTAAGTGTACTCTAAGGAAATAACAGTAAATGGATCTATTTGTGAACCTCTATGTAACTCTAAATGCCACACTGAGCTGCTCTTATTACTTTGCTGAGGTACAAAACAGAAAGGCAACAATGAAAATAATAATAAAATACCTCTCCTATATCCAGGTTTTGATATGATGCACTCAGTTTATACTTTCTACTGATTGTTTATAATTTATAAGCTGCTTCTCAGCTGCCCTTTCATTCAGGGAAAAGTACTTGCATGCAGGAAAAAGGATCAGGAAAATTATGGACTTGGCATCTTTAAAAAAAGCATGATCTGATCATAACTCATGTCCTCTGCTCTTTCCCCTTCCACACATATGAGTTCCAACAAGACAAAGCAGATGTGGCTCTATAGGATTCCTGTATGCAAAATGCTCATATAAAATTCTGATTATAGATGTTCCTATCCCAAAATGCTTGGATTTAGGAACTGGCCCCTGAAAGAGACTGTTACAAACCTGATGAAGCCTGCAGATAAATAGATCCCTATCTGAACTGAGGGCTGTGATCTGTAAATCAGAACTAAAAATTAACCTTCAGTTAACCTTCAGTGCGTGTCTACAGACATGTCCTACCTAGAACTCGTGCAGTTGCAATTGCAGAGGCAATTCCCCTCCAAATATCTGGCCTGACCAGTCCTACTCACTCCCTCTCACACTGCCAACACGAAGGCAGACCGGTGGTCCTTCTGCTTGGAGTGAACATCATACACTCTTCAAGGAATACAGGGGAAACTTCTGAGAAAACAAATATATACTTTATACAGAAGAGGAATCATTTGGGAATGTGTAAGGTAGAAATGCTACTGTTCAGCTCCTGTCAGCACACAGACTGGAAAGGATGGTGGAAAGGAATTAAATCATCTACAGCCTTCCTTAAAGATGAGCACTCCTACTAGTGAATTTCAAAGCACTATTCAAAGTAAATTTTGGAGAACGATTTATGTCTTAAACCTTGAAAAGACCAAGGCTTTTGCTTTTCCCTGCCAGCAGAATACCAGTGTCTCCCAGTGAACCCCACAGCAATCACCAGCACGCTGGGGGGAAGAGGCAGGAATCTATTGGAGAAGAAAGGACCAGGGCCTCTACAAGGTCAAGCAGCTATTGAGGGTGTTTCCCAGTATCTATTTACTTTAGCTACAGGGCTGCCTGCAGAATATTTGTGTTCCATGAGATACGTCTCCAAAAAGCTCTGAGTTCAGCCTTCCTTAATGAGGCAGCAGGAAGGGGGAAAAGAAAGGCCAAAGATAATTTTTGTGTCACTTTTGTGACCTCTTTAGCTGCAATTGTCCAAGGACTTTCCTGGTCACTGGGGGTTCTGACTTTGTTACCAAGAAGCTGTAAGGGATTGTTCCAGCAGCCAGTGCTACAGGTCTCTCTACACTATTTATATGCACCTCTAATGCAAGGAAATGTCCAGCTCACTGTTAAATTGGCTCACTGGCTGCCTGGGCTCACAGCTAGGTCTATAAACTAAGTCCTACACACTAAAATTCTCTGCCAATTCAATCTAACCAAACTCTAAACAGTACAATAAACTAATCAAGCTGTATATTACTGGAGGTTTGGAAATAAAGGATCAGAATAAAACATTTACCTTCAGCAACTCTATAAATCTAATTTCCTATTAATCACTTTTATATAAAAATGGGCTAGTTCTTGCCTTTGTGTTTCAGATATTTTCCACAGCTGTTGAAAGAAAATAAGCTAAGCCAGCAGTCTGGGAACTGCTGGGAACACTGGGAACACTGGCACATGGCACTGCTGCTGATAAAAGCTACTTTAGAGTTGGTGAATGCAGCACTGTAGCAGAGTGACATTTACCAGGGAAAACACTGAGAGCAGAGCTTGTAGCTTCACTGGGATTAAATGTCACTGGTTAAGGCAAAAATGAGTAAAGCAATAAACTTGCAGATTTTCTCATAGGTACCTAAACGTACAATTGCTGCGTATTTTTTAAAGAACAAGTGTTCAAATACTGCTTATGTTCCCAAATTACAACAACCAAAAGGAGGACAACGTAAGTCCCCTAAACTTAGTAAAAAGTGAAAAATTAATTTGTGATTTGCTTTGCATAGGAAACTGGCAACACCTGCTGTTCTCCTTAATGACTTGTGCAGAGATTGGCCTTTTGTCACCTGGTCAACAGCAGAAAAACTGCCCTGCTCCCTGGGGCTGGGGAGGATGGTGCTGTGGGAATGCTGTTTGCTGCTGAGGGGAGATGTGTATGTGTGAACTGAAGATTGTGCTGCTTACCAGACATGGAGCTGCCTCCTGGAGTACCTTTAGGACACTGCTCGAGCCTCCTTCATTCTGGTAATGCTCCCTACCCCACAGTGCTGAACAACTGGAGATTACACTAAGGGAATAGGAGGTGGTGGTGATAAACAGCTACTAAAAGAGGCAAAGGCAAGTGGAGTGATACAAAATGGACCAAAGCTGGGCTAACTGAATGATCCATGTGTACATCTATGCAAGTCCTACCTTTTAACAACTATGCAATAGCTACGTTTTAATGATGTAGGAAAAAACTCCATTAGGTACTCCTATGTTATAGGAATAATGAATGTTTTTTGTTTTGATGGGGGGAGGTGGTTGTTTCTGTGGCACAAGAATCTGCAATAAATTGATTTGTATTCTGCTACATAAATTACAGCATCTCATGAGCTCACTGGCGCTTGCTTGGTTCTAATACTATATTACTGCTTTGAAAACTTCACACTCAAATACTTAAGCATGTTAAGAGGCATTGTTCTTATTGAAGCTTTTGCTAGTCTTGCTCTTTAGTATGTCTGAAAATTCAAGTTTTGAACCTTAAGAAAAATTAGCTTAGAATTGTTAACACTTTTTATGGTTTAAAAAAGGCAGGAACCTTTTTCAACAATTCTTTATTATTGCTATTTATGGGGAGAAAGAAGAATTTCAGGTTCTGTTCGAACAATAGAAAGGTCATTAAACTACCTACTGGTTTATTCTTTTTGAAGAGCGAAGATCTTATCCAGTTCACTTTCCTCCACCACCTGCATACAAAACCAGCTAAAACTTCACACCCTATTTGCTGTTTGAACTTACCTGCAGAATGCAAGGTAGGACAAAAAAAATGCCAAAAAACTAGCTGTGCAGTCTGATCTAAATCAGGTAATTAAGGCAGAACTGAATTATGCCTGGGTACGCTTTTATCTTCTACTGTCTAAATCACTTGAATCATCAGGGGTGCAAGAAAGTAGCTATAGTATCCTACAGCAACAGCTTGTGTTTGGGCTGGTCAGCAGCTGTAACTCGTAGCATTGCCATGAAAACCTTTCTTGTTCACCTCTGGATCTCACTGGTAATAGTAGCTGTTTTTATTATTATGCAGTATACCCAGTAAGTGAGGTGCTCTTCAAAACAAGCAGAGACATGTGTGGTCCTACAGGCAGATTACCTAACCAGGATAAATAAGATTAGTGAATGCCAGAGTGGGGAAGAGAGAAGTGGAAGAGCAAGGACTTAAATTAGTACACTACACAGCTGGGTTCTCTTTGTTTCTGAGTATTACTTTATTACAGAATGAAAAGCATCACCTCTTATACAGCTCTCACTTTATAAAGGTTTGGGGGGAGAGAGAGAGGAAAATCCTACCTAGTGGGTTTTTCTGTGGGAGAAAAGGAGAGCTTCTGCAAACCACTAGGAACTAGATGTGAGGATTTAGTTGTAACAGCATTAGGCATTGTCACTTCTGCCTTCTAGGCCTGACCCAGAGTTACCAACCCATTGTCCTCAGGGGCAAGAGACAAGGGAAGAGGCCCAGCTGATGTGATTTGCATCAGCATCCGCATACAAAGCAGTGAGGGAAGCTCCTAGTTGCTGGATTTCAGCAGAGCACAGGAGCTTAGCTATGCGTGTGGCTACCTGACACTGTAAAGGCTTAAAACAGCTCAGGTCTGCTTGTGGGTATGCCCAAGGGCTTCACTGATGAAAAGAAAAGATACAACTGGGGTCATTAAGAGTGTCAGAAGTTAGGCAACAGCTTAGTGAAGAAGGTTTGAGAATCTTCATTTGGATGCCTAAAGGAACACGCAGGCTTTAATTTTTTCTAAGGAGTCTAACCTTAGGCACCTTACCTAACTGCCCCTGTATGCCAGGTGTATGACAGGTCTGTCACTGGGATTAAAAGGTCTTTGGAGTGGTAGTTTCCATCAGCATACTTCCCAGCCTAGTTGCCAAATTTAAAATGAGAAATGCAGAATGATCAATTAAAAATAATAATAAATGACAGTTGTGAGACTGGTGCTAAGGCACAAGTCTGTGAAAGTGGTAGTGTTGGTTATTAAAACATTACCTGAACACACAGGCTGTCAGTGGGGCCAACAAAACAACCATTGAGTCTTTTGAGAAACTGTGGGAGATGGATAGAAGGTTGGTTAAAAAAGAACAAGATTACCAAAGCAGATACAGGATGGAGAATAAACTAACTCCCTGCATACACTACTATGGAGTGGGTACGTGGTTTATGGCTGCTGACAAATTAGTAGGAAGTAGAGGAAATTTGACTTAGTGTAGATGAAAAAGTTGGTCATAAGAGAATTCAGTAAAAGGCCTTAGCCCAGTAAGTGAAATGGTAGTTACTGAACTACATTTCTAGCTGCAACACTTGGTACTAGCTGGCTTTCAGCAATGTCACCTTGGGTGAATCTGAACCTGACTACAGTCTCTTGGTCACCTTGAAAAATACCCTCCAACCTTTTACAGCCTCTTTGCAAATATTTTTTATATCTCCTGATACAAAAAGTACTGTTTATTCTAGTAGACTGCTTCTCCTCGAAAGGAGAAATTAAATCCAAGGACTTTCAAATATACTCACGTATGTTACTAATAGTGGCCTAAAATGACCCTTCAATTGCAAATCTCAGTGGGTCTTTCATTAATCAGGCATTTGTTTAACTTCAACTTGAAAGCAGTATTTTAGGTTAACTAAACATGACATTTTATATGTACATAAAACATCTCTTGGGCTACTGCCTAATCACTGAAGTTGGTATAGCAAGAATGTGCATCAAATACCTGCCTGAAATACCTTCACAGTGTAAAACCTAGAAGTGCTGTCAGTCTGTATCTGCATAGCAGTGGTTAGATTTAGCAAGACTGTTATGCTTTATAACATACATGGACATATGACCAGGGTGTTCATTAGGTTCATAATGAACCTGATAGCTGATGAGTTAAGACTCTTTTACGTCTAAAAATGCCTCCTTAAACCTAAGCTAAGATCTCAGTTCATCTTTACTGCTACTTCTGTCCTCCCTCTGAAAAGGAGTGTCTATAGGCACATCTAATTAGCAGTCACAGGAAGGGCAGAGCTTTGAACCAGCTGATGGGAATAGCTTTAGATGTTTGTCTGTGCTCAGAACAGGGTCATTCTGCACTGGAGCTGCAGGGTGGCTGTACACACTACACAAGGTAGGATGGGTGAATGACTCATTTTCACCAACACTGAGAAGTTAAACACAAATTTCAATGCCTTCACTTTGTTTTCTTTTTAGATGAAACAATTTGTGTCACTGAAGGTCTTAATCCAGTGTTCTTACTCTTGCTTATTTTGACTGTTTTGATCCTAGAAGAACAACAGTAGATCAGACATACTGTCAATGTGGTCCAAAAGAATTATAAACACTGGGGAAAGATTTAGTGCACAAAAGAATGCAGCAGATACTCCTAATATTGCATTATACACAGTTCACTTGTTATAAAATGAATAGAGAAAAAAATGCCACCACCCAGATTTTGTAGCTTTCCACAAAGTTCCAATTAGAACCGTGATATAAGGGACAATAACTTACTATTCACCACAGTAATTTGTGAGAGTGTTATGAACTTAAGACATTTTGGGCAACGCACAAAGAATGGAAAATCTTAGCTAAATGAAATAATGATCTCCTTTCATTTAGCTTACTGTGTGAACACTTCTGTAACCAGAAGCTGCCTTAGTCAGTTTAACCAGTCAGGGGACCAGGCACGTGTGACGGGATGTGCAATCATAAAAGAAGAGGTAGATTGCTACAAGCATGATGAGCTATGCAGGTTTCAGGCTTCTAGAAAGAAGTTTTAAAAGGAGAGACTCATTCAACTGACAGCTGGTGGGCAGGGAGAGACAGCAGAGCAAGTACTCACTGTGTAAATGCAAACTTACTACAGACTTCCCACAGGAAGGAGGCCCTAATGTGGGAGGACCGCCTTCTTAGCCTGGTTTAACCCAGGTTTTTCCAAGAGCAGTCATCTGAAAATATCTACTTGTTTTAGGCTCTGTAGGGCCCTGAGGCAGTAGGAACTGTTGAGAAGTGTCCCCAGAAAAGGAAAAAAAGTCTGGTCCTAAGGGTCCAGGATGTGCTATCTACTAAGGAATGGAGCTTTATGCAGCATTTCTGCACAATTCTAGGTGAAATTTAATTATATTAAAGGATAGCAAATCACTGACCCAATTACATAACCCATCTATGGCTGAAAACAAGGACTAGATACAGTATTTTGCAGCTTCTGCTGTGTCATAGGTGCACATCCTTCATTTTCAGTTTGGATTTCATGTATGCCAGAATGACCAGGATAATCATGATCCAGACAAAACCTAGATCACCTGAAAACCTAGCTGCAGGATTGGCAAACAGGCCCAAGGACACTGGTGCTGTAAGCAGCAAGAGAAATGAAGACCAGTTTCCTCTGAACTTTTATCTACTGACTGTCTTCAAGCATAGTACAGGAAAGACACAACTTTAGTTTAGTGCTTCTTGTATATCAAATAATCTATGTAAGATTCAGTAATTTTCTTTATCTTTGGACAAAATCTCTGTGCAGCTTGTCTAATTTTCTGTAAATATGAAGGATTTGAATCCTTTTCTAGATAATAGATCTTATAACGTCTTGTTCTGGTTTTATGTTTCTTCTTAACCTTTCTCTCAATGAAGACAACAAAAGTCTCTCTTCTCTGACCAGCTGCCTGTTTTTGTGGTAGGAATTTGCAATCTTTCAGACTGCATGCTAAATCTGGCTGCAGCTGATGAATGGTTTTAAAAGCTTTTCTGAGGGAAGGTAGGTGTAGGCAGTGTGTGCTGGCACAAGCCTTTGCTTCCCTGGAATCTTAGGCCTCTGTATAGAAAGCCTATCTAAGGCAGATAGATCTAAAAACTGCCCACCATACATTCATCTGCAAAACACTCTGACACTTGCATATCTATAATTCTTGGCTATAGAAACACAAGCCAACCACGACTTCTGATGTCTTAATTGTTACTTGGTTTAACATCTCTAAAGTGACTTAACTTTGCAGAATGCAGATGTTCATAACTCAGAAATGGGCCTCCTGAAGATGATCTCAAGCTGAACAACTAAGCTAACTTTTACATTTCTTAAACTCCCTGGAGGCCCACTTCAAGTGTGGCTCAAGACAGCAAAGGTCTCCTGGAAGTTGTTCAGTTCTTTCTGAACTTACTAACTTGAAGAGGGGTTAGCTAGAACTGATTTCTTATGCAAAATAAACCAAGAAGCTTTGCCAGATCAGTGTGAGATACAAAATGGACACAGTGCTCATCAAGTAAAGCACATATCAAGTAACTCCTGTGCAGCTGGGTTTGCTGTTTCCCCTTTGCAGCTATTTGCACTCCACAGCTAGGCCTAGGTTGGCATAACTGGCGTATCTGTTCCAAATCTTGCCTTTGTGCACCTAATGGTTTTGGGCTCTCTTTGCAGTACTTCTCTTGTCCTGCATTTCTTGACAACTGCAACATTTCCGTGTTTCTCCAGCTTTTGGGTGCCTAGACAAGGCTTCAGTCATTCCTTCATACATACATGTATTTCTGACAAGCCTGAAAGCAAGTGTAAGGATTTGGGGATCACTCATACATACAAATGACTTAGAAGCAATTCAAAGTAGCCTTTCCCTCCTGCAGTTAAACAAAACCAGTGTCTAGACTGAAAATGTACAGCACCCATAAGCTCTACTGTTTAAAAATATGAAGCTCTCAGCATGATGTAATACTGTGTTTGTTTCTAAACTCGGTTGTTGATTTCCATGCCAAAAGTTATAGATGAGTCCTGTGAATGCCAGCATTTTTCCCAGCCTTTCTAGTTCTTTACATTTCTAAGCATTACATTTTGCCAAGAGTAGAGTGAGTTTCAATTCACTGCAAATATTTTTGTGAAAAGGTAATTAAATACTACCAGTTCCTTCATATACCATACAGTCTTTTCACTAGCAATGTGAGGCATTTTAATCCCTGAATCAGTCTCCTTGGATAAGTGTTTTAAAATCTTGCAGCTCTCTGAGTTATTATATTTTACAGAATTCTTAGACTAAGATATGCATACAAATAGTAGTATGTAAGCAGCTTTCAAGTGGTACATGATTTGCCATAATGCCAGAGGTGCTTCTGCCAGCTGCTATTGTGGTTGATAATAGCACCTGACAAAAAGTAACCAGGGTTGCCTTCCCCTCCAGCTCTTTAACCATGGGTAAAGACTCTTTGGATCTCATTTCAATTCAGGGGTTACTTCAAACATTGCAAAGGGCTTAAAGGCCTTGCTAAAATGTATCCTTAATTTTACAAGGGCAAGTGTTTTTCAAAAATGTTAGTTTTCCGATAGTTTATCACAGTTTATCAACCCCAACACCATTTCTAGTAATTCTACGTGTAAATCTCACTGTCGCTTTAAATTCCTTTGGTAAACAGAGAAAACATGGAATTAGATTAGTAACTTCCTGCTTCCTATATTAAGCTACGCAGTGAGATTTTTCCAGTCAATTTCTTTTGCAGTAAGTAAAAAAATAAATGTACATTAACCTAACACAGTGGTGTAGCAAAGAGATCATTAAATATGTTACTCACATTTTTCTCTGTCTGCTCATCTAAACAAACTTGACTATTACCCCTGCCCCTGTAGAAAGAGTAGTATGCCACCTTCTCCCCTCTCCTAACTTCATCTCCAGTTTTCAGAATAGGCTTGAAAAACAGTAACTGCAAAAAAAGCTACTTCTGTTGTTCTGCACATTAAACTGCTTTGATAACTCCAGCGAGTAGCTTTTGATTTGACAGGAACTGACCAGTACTATTGAAGCAACTGAGATCAAATTACTCATAGCAGCCTCTCTAAACATTCAAAATATCACAAACATAAAAAAGCCTCTTTAGAATTAGCTATGCAGTTCACAGAGAATTTTAAAAGTCTTACAAATATGCTCTGTGTGTATAGATGCTACTACTAAATTATGAAAAATACCTTGTAACTGCACTAGTTTTACATGTTTCATTAAAATATTTCAAACCTTATAAAATATTAATTTGAAGTTCTGCTAAAATAATGCTTTTCAAAAAACCCTCAGGTTTAGATTACTGACTCCTTAAAATGACAACAACTCTAGCAAGAAGCCAGCTGTAACCAAATTTTTTGTTACAAAATTGTAAGACTTAAAGCTAGGAGACAAGTGCACTACCTTTTGTGTTAACACAAAATTTTATTGATTGAATATCTCCATTGTAGTTCTACCATCTGACAACCCTGAATGCTTCCGACTTCTATAAATGTGTCGAATATTTTAAAATAAATATAATTAGCATGAGAGTGCAGTTTTCTGAACCGCTTGAAAAAGCTACTGAAGTGCTGAGGAGTTGCTACTTCAGTAGTGATGCTTTTTGTCATTAGATGAGATAATTAATGTCTGTCAGCCAAAGACTAAATAAATACGCATTGTAGCTCAAAAGTCCGTGTAAGCACAAGAATTGAATCTGTATATATTTGTACTGGTCTGAACCTGTCTGTGCCAGACTGGTCATACCATTTTAGAAGCAAGTCCAGCCAACAGGATAACCAGGCTTTCAGGCATAGTTTGTGCTGCTGCAATCCTGAAGAGATATTATCAGGAAGCAGCAATCTTGTTTTTGCTAGCTCTACCAGCATAACAAGGGAGTGACCCTCTGATGTTACTTGCAAACTTTGAGAGAGAAAATTGGTATTTGCTATTCTAATTCACCAGCAGTGCAACCTGTTCTCTCTTTCTTGATGTATTGCTGCTATATTTAATTTAACATTGAAAGTAGTTTTCCTGAGAATTGTAAATCTAAGCATAATATAAGATGCAGTCTGCAATGTGTTGATATTCCAAGTGCTTTTATGATGCGGATTGGCAAGTTCTCAATAAATTAAAATTTTCTTTACCTACCAAATCTGGTTTCCGTTTGTAGGTCAGAGGAAGAGAGTAGAGTATGGAGTGTAGTGTTGTTACCACAGAGGAGATCCACGACTGTCTAACCTCACGGCTTCTGGGAATGCGATCAAGGGTGAACTGGAAAAGAGCACAAGGAGAGGAGCTGTCACTTTTCTGAGAATGTTGTGACTCCTTCTTATTAAATCAGTCTGTGAGCAACCTTTTCTTGAATTTTTTTTTTAGTGTAGTTTCGAAACGTTTGTGTATAAAACGTATACAGTAAAGTATAAAGTACGGAGAACTACTAGAGCTATGTAGCTATTGTTGTTATTGTGAGTTAGTTCAAACCCCTGCGAGTCCCCGCGGTTGTGCCGGGTGTGTTGGGCGAGGGCGGCACCTCGTGGGCAGCGGCGGCGCTCGGACCCGCACCGCCGCCTCCTGGAACTCCCGGGGGATTTATACTGAGGGAAATGCAGCAGCTCTTCTCACCTACTGTCCGCGGAGTGCCATTAAAAACGTAAAAGCAAATGTCACTATCCTTTAAATGTGTACTCAGTGAGTATTCGAAAGATATGCATGATGGATACTGAAAATGCAAAACACTTGCATAAAGAAACAGGAAAGAACATCTTATCATTAAATAAAATATAGGTAAAGAAGTAACTTTCTTTGTTCTTTCCCTAAATGAAGATTATTCACTGTGTAAAAGGTATCAAATTAATAAAGCAAGGGTGTTTTATTTTTGTCTTGAAACCGTGGGAGCAGGGAGTAGTTGTTAGGCTGCCTGCCCTCGCAAGTGGCTTTACCTTGATGCAGGGGAGCTGCACTTAAGAATTATTGCTACATCAGAAGGCACTCCTGAAGCCAATGGCATTTTTAACTGTTTAAATGCAAGACAAATGTAGTGGCTGCAGTGCAGTGTTCAGTGATGCTGACATGTGGACAGTGGTTGTTATCTCACTTCACATGGGACACCAGATCACTGCCACTCTGGAAGAACTTACACTGGGTATGAGAAACTCTTAATACTGAAATTTGCCCAGTTACTTCAAACGCACATTGCTAATTCTCATAGCTTAATCCTGGTGATTTGTGCCCCTAAAAGATGACATTAACAAAAGCTGTATGGTAAATACAAACTACAAATCTGTCTTGAATAGCAATAACTGGGACTTTTTTAATATATAAGGTGGAAAGAATAAAAAAAACCCCAACATTTGTAAATGCAGAATGTTAATTTTCTTGACTGAGATTATCCTGTTTCATTGTGATATGATTCTTTAATAGCTATGATACTGAAAGGCATGAACAGATGTTACAAACTGATTTTTTTTTATGTTTTATTTGCAGGTGTTGAAATTCTGATTGCATTACTCTGACAACAGAATACGGAAAGATAAACATGCCCCCTGCTCCCTATTCAACAGGTTTCTGGTTATCACTGCCTCTGCTTCTTAAATCTTTGGAAGAGTTCAGGTGATTAAAAAAACTGCTGTAAGTGGAGTTTAGACCCTTGCATAGTAGTTAGCTCTGCAAGAAATATGAGTATGATAAGGTGATTTTACACAGATGAGGCTTCAGTGGAACTATTCAGATAAACCTTCACTGTAAGAATAGTGTTAAAAAGTATTTGACCAAAAAAAACTGTAAGTGATTTTCTTCACCATTAAAAATCCAAATAATTTCAGCAAAACTTGGCAGGAACTCCAAACAGTATCAAAGTAGAAATTTACTTGTAGAATTCAAGTAAAGATCAAGCTGATTTTATCTATACTTTTCAAAACACACGCTGGAAACTGCACATCAATGTCTATGTCATGTTAGGACTTCAGTCCACACATCAAACAACTCCTAAATATTAAGATGAAAAAACAAAACTTGGGGGTTTAGTTGTTGTTTAACAGCCACTGCCAGATGCTTCTGTAATCCCAGCCTCTCATCTCATGAAGTACTGTCAATGTTCCAGACAAAGGTACAGCCTGTATAATTTGCTGAAATACTGCATGGTATGTCAGACACCAGAAAAAGACAGATTTCTCCCCTATCTACTATGGTGTCATATTGTTGCTTTTTTTTTTTTTCTTTATATCTTTAGTGTAGTGAGAATTTTTTTTTTAATTTGAAAACAAATGTATCCAACTGGCAAGTCTGTAATGTAATTTCAAAACCAGTGATGTAGTCCTTTACCTAGTTAATATTGTTGTTTTGCTAGGATGCAAGGAAAAGCTGGTGAAAAACAACAACTGCTGTGAATTATTATAATATGCTCAGCTGAACATACTGCAATGCTTGCAGAGAAACTGGCTTTACATAATTCTTTTTCATTCTGAGAAACAAGATTTCTTAGCATACTACCTCTCATGAAACATAAAATGGAAAAGAACATATGTAAAGGTTAGTTAATCTGGTTGCTCATCTCAGACATGACCAGTGGGGCTATAGGAATTCATGGTCTTCAGTCAACAAATCCAAGTTGTTTCTCTGCTGCTGGAGTATGTTGACAGCAGCTGAAACAGGTTCTCTATGAGCATAGAAGGATTCCTGAGTAACAGCTCTGAGGGCATCCACGTGGAATGGTTGTGGTTACAGGTGAGGGGCAACAGAGAATGAAGAGGCCAGGGATAGCAGGACCAGAGACTTTTCATAGGAGGCATTTTTGATTTCTTTTTCAAGAGACTTAGTGGGTTAAGGTGCAGTATTTTACTTCTTGTAAGCAAGATGCTCATTCTGGCTTTCTTCCCTTCTCTCTGAATAGCTGTCAGAACAGAGCTAGACCGTAGATGAAAAATATTTGGGGAGGTGTGTGTGTTTAATTTTCTCTTACATCACTGATTTGCTGTTAAATCACTATTGTAATTTGTCTTCTAGCTGGTCCTTAGTTCTGGAAAAATCTACTTCCTTAACAAGATGAGGAAGGGAACGACCGTGTGTTGAAGCATTCAGACTTCTCCCTCTCATTTATGCAAAGCTGCAAGAAGCTATTGAGACATAATTTTAAAATGTTTGATGATCTCCAGTGTCCCCAATAACAAAGTGTGGGAGTGTGTGAAAGCACACTCTGAGAGTCAGCAAATACACATTACAGGCAAGTGATCTTTACTTTCCAAAATTTATCTTTCATTTTCACTCTAAATACTTTTGCTCACTAGAAAGAGAATGGTCAAAGGAAAATGAGCATCTGTTATCCAGACATCAAACTTACATGCAGCCAAAAAAGATTTTTTGGCTTTCAATGTTGAAGGAAAATAAAACAACAGGATCTGTTAGTAGTTGGAGAGGTCATAAAAGTGAAGCTGCTTAGCAAAAATAAGTGAACTATGAAAACCACATAACGTTTTAATACTGAAAATAGGTATCTTTAAGAAATCTAATAATTTAGGGTTGGACATTCTTCAGGTAAGTGAATATGACTCTGTGAATGGCTATTTACCAAACAAAATATCTCTGAATAGGAAATACCCCTGGTCACTTTATTAAGCACCCATCCTTATTGCACAATTAGATGTGAAAGTTGGGGTAAACAAACTTTAAAATATCATTCCTTAGTGAGCCTGTTGTTTACCTTAGCAGCAGTTGCCTTGTATTAAAAGGGTTTTTTCTGAAAATCATTGGTACTGTGTCCTACAGTCTTTTGTCCCTATAGTGCTACTGAAAATAATGGAAGTGCACATATGAAATCAACACCATGCAAATGATTAATTTACTGTGTGTTGTACTACTTGCTCAAAAGGACTTAAAATTTTTGTAGTCAGAACATTCATTTTCATTTTACTTATTCCACCAATACTTTCTACTAATTTCACACATGGATGTCAGATCACACTTTAGGTCAGTAGTTATGCTGCTGTTAATCATACAGTAAACTAGCTGAAAGCAAGAAAGCATCTGAGAAAAAGATAAACAAGATATTTTAATGATTTTTTTCATGATTTTTAGGAGTGCAGCATTTGCTCAGGTCATCTGCCAGAAAACTCTGACAGTCAGAGGCCTTGCATCCGTTTTAAACACGTTTAATACTTTATTTAAAAAATACAACCAAGTCACAGTCTAGAAACACACAAAGCCAATAATATTTAAACTAAGGTTTTCTTAGGTGAAATATTTTTATACATAATTTCTTTCAAAAAGATACTATGTGCCACTAAGGTAAAAGCCAAACTAAAAAAAAATCCTCTCTGCCATATTTTTGCCCTTTAACTACAGTTTAACTACTTTAACTACAGTTATGTTCTCTCATTGCTTTAGGTGGATTAACATGTTAAACAGGAGGTAAAGTCTTTTAAGTGAAAGTAAGGAAGGTGGAAATAAAAACTGGAAGCAAGAATGGCATTTACTATTTTTAGGTATATTTACTTTGCATTTTCAGTGTCTCTCTAGTACATCATTAATCAGTAGTGTTTATTTAGTTTACTTTTAGAACCAGTTTGCACAGAATAGCACCCTTAGCTGAACTTTAGTGCAAGTGATCATCACTATTTAGAAAATCAAAAGCACTTGTTGATCATATAAATATTCTTTCAAAGAATCACTTTCAAATTGCCTTGAATTAGAATGTCAAGATCATTTTTCTTACATGAGTATTTAACAAGTTACCTGGGACTCGGAGAATGTTTCAGCCCTTTTCTGTTCAAAAGAACGTATTTTAGCTTCACTCATCTTATCTGAGTCTGCCAAAACATAATGTCTAGGAGAGTATGACTCTGACAAACAGCTAAGTAACCTCAGGATTTCTGTGGTGTGCCCACCTGTAAAACAAAATAAACTGCAATTAGTATGTGAAAAATTTAACTTTCCATTTCTTCAGCTGAATCAGTCACTTTTCATTTTAAAGCATATTAGTACTGCTATTACTAGTGAGAGAGTATCTTCTGAGAATAAAGGGTTCAACTAGAGTATGGCTGAGACTGTTTAAGTAACATGGCGAGAGCTCAGCTCCCACTGAAGTGGTATTGATGGACATTTTTCAGTGAAATGGGATTGAACCAGGGTCACACAGGAGTCTGACATTTGTGTTTAATGTCCCATACACGGTGCAGAACAACCGGGCAAAGAGTGACACTGTGGTCTGCACTCAAAGGCCACCCCATGGTGCGATGGCCAAAATGAAGCTGGACAGGATCCGGCTCAGAGCTGCACCTTGGATGCAAAACTGCCACCGACCCTGCCCTGTGCCCTGTGCTGTGACCTGCCAGAGCAGGGGCGGCGCTTTTCCAGCTCATCACACTGAAACCAGCCAGGCAGCAGTGTCACCCTGCAGCCAGAGCACTGACAGCCAGAGCAGTGTCACCCTTCAGCCAGAGCAGTGTCACCCTTCAGCCAGAGCAGTGTCACTGCTGGGTGCTGACAGAACAAACAGTCCTGCTCCAGCCACTGCTCTGATCACTGCCCTCGAACAGGCCTTCACAACCTTCTAACTGCAGGGTCACTCTGTCCCAGGGCTATACTGGCAGTAAACTGGAGAGAAGGGGACAGTGTACTTACTCTGCTTTTTGGGAGTTGGGTTAATTTTTTTTTATGGTCATTTGAGTCTCCTGAAAAGCAGTTAGAGGGATATTGTAAGAGTGGAAGGGGGGCAGAAGGAAGATTGTGTGTGTAGGTAGAGTGAAGCAGTCTCGCCTTGAATCTGTTGGACTGGATCAGACCAACATGAAACCGCACCCGTAAATACATAATGTAAGTGTTTACTGGATGTGTTACTTTTCATTCTGCTGGAAGCTGCAGACCAAAATAGTGAACTAAATGTATTCCTATTACCTCCTGCTATTCACTGCCACTAGGCTCCTAAGAGACCTTTGCTATACAGGTTAAGCACTCCTAGCTGGTGAACAACTGAAGGCAAGGAGAGCTAGATTGTAGCATTGCACTAGACTTTGCCACCTTTCCATTCAATTTCATGCTGTATTTTTCAAATATGTTTGGAGACATTTTCTCCTGAGTGGTGTCTGTTAAAGGTTTCACAAATTTCAATGCATCTGAGCACTCACAGAAGTCCAGGAGATTTCTACTCAAAAGTCTCAAAGAATAGGCTTGGACATTACATGAATCTTAACTGACATGTATGATTTCACCTGGTAAGCTTATGTACAGTGAATGTATTCTTTTACTATGGACAAACTAGATTTCAAAGGACTGAAGGAAAATACACACATTTCCAGCCCTGGTGGAAATAAAGATGATCTGAAGAATTATAAAACTGCCAGTCAAACTCAGATTGCAGAAAGATCTCGGAATTATTACTCAATTAGTTGGTGCGCAAAAACCAAAGGGATACTGAGGTGCTGAAATCACAGCTGGCCTGTGTTTGTCAACTGCAAATTTTCAAATAAATTTTTTTGGGGTAAATTAATTGCCCTTCAGCTCTGGGGAGGTAACAAGGAGTAACAGATGTGTATACCCGCTTTAGCGTGGGGTGACAGTCTTGCTTCTGACGGATCCACGGGCGACTGTTGTAAGTAAATCACAGCAACGTGGTTTGGGTAAATTGCAAAATGCCACGTGTGTGAGGGGCGTGCCCATCTTTGGAAAGCCGTGCCCTGCACCGCCATCGGTAATTTTCAGTCAGAAGACCGAGCAGCTGCACGGATCGGTCCTGCACCAGGTTATCGATGCCTTGGTGCGTGACTTTGGTGAAATGCAGGTGCTGTCGGACGTGGTTCGGAAAGGTTCTGAAACTAAACTGCCGGACATAAACACAGACGAAAATGCCCAAGATGCACGTGTAGCGTAACAATTACTCAAATCGAGAACCAAAACACCCAAAGCCAGGCGGCGGCCCCGAGGACACCCGGCCCGGCCCGGGGAGACCGCGGACCGGCTCCTGACACAGGCACCGCGACTACAACTCCCGGCACACACCAGGGCAGAGCAGCCGCGCTGTGCTGGCTGCGCGTCGCGCTGCATGCCGGGACTTGTAGTTCCAGGAACACGAAGTGGCAGCTCTGCGGTGCCATCCGCTCCCGCCGGCGGCAATCCCCACTCACCGGAGCCGGCCACCACCAGGAGACTGAACGGAGGCGTCCGCCGGCCACGGCGCCTCCTATCCAGGAGCACCAGCGGGACAAGCAATAAGGAGAGGAGGAGGAGCAGGAGGACGACGACGGGCAGCGCCTCCATGCGCAGCCGGGACCACCTCGCGCGGAAGCGGCAGTGGCACCTCCCCCGTACGGCGGCTGGCGCGGTGCAAACCTGCGCGCGTTCTGAGCGCTGCGGTGGCGGCGGGGGTCGTGGGCGGGCGGCGCTCGGCGGGCCCGGGGCGCGGTGATGCGGCATGAAGGGCTCCCGGTGTGCCCGCCCTGTGCTCCCCGCGCCTCCGAGCAGCGCTGGCACCCGCTGCCTCCCAGCCAGCGTCCCGGAGCTCCCAGACACCCCCGTAAGCAGGGGCGAGTGAATGAGAGCCGGCGGTTTCAGAGCACGCAGGCCCAGCCTGCCCGCTCTGCAGGGCCGCAGGGGCTGAGAGAGACCCGCCTGCCTCAGTCCAGGCTGCGGCAGCAGCCGGGGGGCTCCGCTGGAACCCTCAGATTCTTGGAAGTGTGCACATGATACTGGTCCAGGTATGTATGCTTACATGCAGCTGTAATGTTACACAGCCTGCAATAATGCATAAAATAAAGAATATTAACATTTCACTGCTTGTCGTGGTTCTTGTTTTCATTCATGGCAATACTTAAGCTTTTTATTTCAGTAAGAAGCGTGGAGCAACAGATCAGCATTCTTTCTGTCTCCGTCAGCAGCAGCCGGTCTTTGTTGGGAGATAGCGATGATTCAGCCACTGGGCTAATCTCAGATGAGACGTGTTTGCTAGAAAGAGTAAGATATTGCATTTTATGATTAGGAAAGAGTTTGTTCACCACTGTCCTTAAATTATTTGCTAGGGAGCAAGGCACTCCTCTTTGCCAGTGAATCAGGAGCAATGAACTGTGGAGCTTTATGGAGAGGTTTGACGCCGCTGCTTTACGGGGTGGGTCGTCAAACATGTGAAACGTGACAGCTGTGCACTTGTACCTCCAGTGCACAAACACAATAGATCAAACACTTTGCAATTCTGCATCTGCCTGCCATGGTTTCTCTGGCTGGTTTTTTCTCTCTTACTCATTCTGAACAAATTGGACTTTTTGTATCCCTGCCAGCCTCGGAAGGTGAATGTTTCTTTCTCATTTTCAACAAAAATGTGCCAGTTGTGGATTCCAATGGTTATTGCATGTCATGCACATGAAAGATACACGCTCCAGCAATCCTTTGCCATCTTAGGATCTGAAGTGAATCTTTCTGATTCATGCTTCACAGCTTTACAGATTATGTTTTATTCTTTACATCAGTGTAACGTATAATTTTGCAGTTGTTTTAAGCAGAGACTATTAAAAACAGCATTACCATGGTAAGCTTGTATTCCACCCAAATGAGTAACCTCACAAAAGTATCTCACTGCCTAGTCATTGTTGACATTTGGAAGCAACAAGGTTTTAATTAAAAAATTCTGTTGATGATGCATGAATTTCAAAAATTCATTTTGATTTCCACTTAATTAGCTACATAAAACTAATAACTAGGGACAATAGAGATGCAAGTCAATGACGGAAGAAAGTACCACGGTACCTTTTCAGGACATGAACTACTAGGTTAAAACAAGACAGTAAGTTCTATAGACAATTTAAATATTAATTTTGTCTATGGTCATCTTTTCCCCGCTTGTACTCTCTTCAATGAAAATAATGTCATTGATGTAGAATTTATCCCAGTTGCCACAGCAGGTGTAGCTAATAATTGTTTTATTTAAGGTGGTTTTTTTCAGACTTTTCAAGATCTTTCCTTTGCTCTTATTTTTCCTACCATAAATGTTAAAAAACTTTTTTTTATTAAGCATTTTATTCTAATAAACAGTCCTGGAAATTCAGCAGTAGAGAGTGATATAAAAAGCTTCAACTTCTTATCTCCTTTTCATGTTATTTATTCTGTATGTACATACTTCACCTTCTAATACAGAATTCTTCTGTAAAGGTATTTGATGAAATTAATGAGAAACTGACCTAAAACCAGCAAAGTTGGAAGGCATTTAAAAACAAGAGGAAAAAATATGAGTGATGCAGACAGGGAAATACTTGTTCTTTGTAGTAGAAAACTGAGGATCTGACAGTTTCTTGGATGCAAAGCAAAGTTACTGACTTTCAAGGAGTCTAAAAAGCTAACCAGTAAGTTTGCTTCATAAACTCCTACAACTAGTGCTTGAAGTCTGCTAACTCGTTAAATTTGCAAGAGTAAGGGATACAGTTTTCAAGTGGTATCCGCAGAAGATTGCAAGGCTTGAGGGATTAGTCAGAGTTTGTTAAGACTGGTTAAAATAACTAAAGACTGAAGCAAGTTTGCTATCTAGTTGCAATAAAGTTTTGTGGGTTTTTTTTTCCTTTGTGAAAGCTGAGCAGAGCTCATGAAGATCCCATTTGCAGTGTAACGCTGCTGATTATGCCTTTTCTCAGTAGGACATAGGTGTACTTGTGTTTTTTCATCATGGCAACTCCCTGCTCCCTTGAGACTGTGTTCTGGACCTGGGAGACTTCAGTGCAACGACTGCAACAGTCCTGAAGAGAGCAGGTTGCTGTCTGCCCCTCCAGGTGTGTGCTGAATGCTTGGCCATGATTCCAGTCTGGGAAGTGCCTCAAGAATTTTTCATCTCAGCATCAGCTGTGCATGTGAAAGTTAATATGAAAAGCAAGAACCTCCCCAAAATTTAGCACAACATGGCTGTGTTAGCTAAGTAATGTGAAGCAGGTGAAGTGTAGGATTGCCATGAGAAAGGCAGTGATTAGTGCTGGATGCTGCTCTCCAGTCTGGTACTGCCAAGTGAGTGAGTGTCCTGTATGTCTGGGAGGGAGTGTTGCTCTTGGTCTGAAAAGTCATTCGACACAAAGTGGTGCAGGTGCAGAGGCTGCCTCTGACACCTCTGTTGCTGATGCAGGAAGTTAGCTTTGAACTTCTTTACTGAAGGAGAAATGAACCACACTTATTCTAAATAATCAGTCACTGTAGTCCAACTCTGAAACTTTTGAATAGGAAAAAATAGGCACAGTATTTTTTTCCATGTACCGCTTGTGAGACAATATTCCAAAGAAAGACGTGCTGCTCTCATTTTTATATGTGAATATTCTCTGTGGAAGCCTGCTGGTACATGGGGTGCATGTCTCCTTTGAAAGTTGCACTGGGGGATACTAAAGGGAACTCAGAAAATCTCGCTCTCTTTGTGTTTCAGTTTCTTTGGTCTCCAACAGGAAAGGCTGTAATTGGAATATAAATAAGATTATTTTTTTCCCTAAAATGAAATGTAGGCAGTTTTGGCTATCTGACAGTAATTCCCTTTCTGAGTTTCCACTTGTAAGTCATCTAACTCTTAATTGTTAAACAAGAGTCTTTACATTCAACTGAAATACACCTTATATTCATGATTTCTTAACTGGCACTTGGAATAATTTTGATGTTCAGGGTTTTTTTTTCCTTCTAATTATGGGTTCTAAAATTAGACCTATGAACAAGAGTGAGTCTACTGTTGTTTTCAAAAATGAGGTCATTTTTTCTTGTTTTGGCTTCGAGTGCAGCTCCACAAACAGTTGCATCAGCACTACTGATGAGTAAACTAGCAAAATGGTAGAAGGAGTTAGGTGAGAAAAAGGGCAGGAATCAGTCAGGCTTTGCTACTGGAAAAAATTGTGATGTGGAACCATTTATCATGTTAAACCTCAGTAATTTATTTAAATGTATCTGAATATTATTCTTAGTTTCTGCATATTTTCATAGAAGTGATTTGTGAAAACAGATACGTTACATAAGTAAGGTTGATTTTTCTTTGCAGGAAGTAATTATTTCTTTTTTTGTGCTTATGGTATTTTTAGAAACACTAAGGGAAGTAATATGCTCTTTGATTAGACAAAACCTAAAGGCTTCTGACTGGGTTTCTCATGGTTCTTTAATATTAGAAATGCAGACTGGATCTGGAAGACTCTAGAAGAGCAATAACATCCTAAGTGTTGTAAGAAGTTCTGTGGTTGGGAAAGAAGGCTATTTTTAATTTAATCAGTGGAGTAGACCATTTGGGATCAACTGGAGACAAGCTACTGGCTGATCTCACTTGAAGGCAGAATTAAGATGTTATCAGAGCCAGTCTGGCAAAATTTGTCCCTTTAGGCAGCTGCTACTTTCAAATACTTTGGACAAAGTGCAATTTCACTTTCTTACGAGTCATTAGAATCAAAGGAATGTAATCTTAGAAGTCCTGATTTGTATTTGCAATCAATAACAGCTGTAATATTTATGTTAACATTACAGTTAGTGCTGTGCTTCCTGGTATAAGGGCACTTCTCGTATATATTTAAGATGAGTCTCATTTGTTATGATATAAAAATAGAGCACTTGCAAACACTTAAACAATGCTTGTGCTAAGTAGCCAAAAAAGTGGAACCAAATTCCCCAAACAATGAGACTTATTCCATATTAAAAACTTTTTTAATTTTAATTTTTTTCCCATTCACATTTACTTTTCTTTACACTTTGATTTTCAGTGACAGACAGCAAGGTGGTTGTGAGTTTACAATAGCTCAATAAATAAGGTATCCTTCACTCCTATGATTTAAACATTTCCCTCTTGTTGGCAATGTCAAGCTTTCCAAAAATTGTCTTTGGAAGCGGGAGAGGAGGTTGTTTTTAGAAATTTGTTTGGGTCTAAATACCGCATACGAATTTCGAATCACAGGAGCAATTTGTAAGGAAAATGTTTTTCTCCAACAGGCATGAGCCACACTGCCAGCAGATGTTTCTTTAACCTGCTACATCTGAGAGCATGTCTGGAGGGCTGGTATGTGTGGCTTTGATGACACAAGGCTTGGTAACCATTTGGGTGCATTCTGAGCGTGCTTTTATGAAGCAGGAACTCTTGTAGTAGGCAGCACCAAAATTACATAAGGCAACTTGTTGTAATTACTGGGTAGTGTGTTCAGGGAGCAGTCCCTGTAATATAATGTAAAGTAGTGCTCTTCTATCTGTTCAAAAGGCCAGGAGAAAGAGACTGCTGTTTCACTTCTTAAAAGTACTGAGTGTCCTGGAGGTCACTTGGGTGCCTCAGGCCACTTGGCCTGTAAAAATAAGGCCTTTTTTAAAAAACACTCCTAAAAATAGATTTGATGTCTATTCTTAATCTCCTGGAAATATGTCTTCTGATCTGTAATATTAAATGAAATTTGCAGGATACTTGGGGTTTAGGATGTAGGATTCTCTGCATATTCACTTCTGCTTTTTGACTGGGGTTTCCCTGAGCTTTCCACGTAAGCATCTGTAAGGAGGATGAGGAGAAATGTACATTGGCTTAGCCTTTGCTGGGTTCCTGCTGTCAGAAAACTGGCCACTGCTTGTGCAGGGAGGTAGATGAGACCAGACTATCAGCTTGTTTTGGGTGCACAGCTTTTCCTCTCTCAGACTGAGACCCAGGCAGCTGTGGGGCTGCTGCTGCTGTCACAGCTCTGGATTTCAGTGCTCAGCCCTCAGCAGTCTTAGGCTTGAGGAAAGGGTGTCTCATCCTCCTGCATTCCCTCCCTCCTCTCCTTATTGAGCATTCACAATGCAGCAGAACTGACACTCTCCTCTGTAAGGTAAGGTTACTCAGTTGAAAGTGAGGAGAGTTTCCTGAGTTGTTTAGGTTTCTAAATGTCTAGCATTGAATTAATGCCATGCTGGAGCTGGAAATAGCTAGTCATTAAAAGAGAAGGGAAGATATCTTCTGGTTTTGCTCTACATTGTCTTTCATTTTCTTTTTGTTCCGTTTTTCTTCCATCTTTATGCAGTTGTGTTAAAAAGTATGTCATTTATTGACTATTGTTTTGGGAATGTTGCAATGTATGGCTGTGGATTTGAGGATTTGATCAAGTCCTATTTTAGTCAGTTGAATGTAATGAAAGAACTAGCTCTTAGAGGAGATAAATTGAATTCTGTGCAGAGTTTGCAAGGGCTGCCAAAGGTACCTCAGTGTTTTAATTTGTTTATACTTGTGTAAAATTCTTGCAAGGCAAAATATTAAAATTTCAAAATCTGAAATTCTTTTTCTTCTATCTGTTTAGTTAAAAACATGTAAGATGTCAAGCACAGCAAATCCTTTTAAGAAAAAGCTGACACAGTTTAAAGTCCAGCTATTGCAAATATAATTTGCCTTCTGCACTGTACTTTAACAGTCTTTAATTATGTGATAACATAAGATTTAAAAACAGATACCCCTCACATTTTTTTCATCAACCACAGGTGATGTGTAACACTGTTCTCTCTCTGTGTGACAGTACAAGAAAAGAATGTCCTTGCCTCTATTACATTTTAATGAATGTTAGGAAATTATAAACCATTTGCATTAGTTACTGTGAATTTAATGCATCATTTAGGTGTCAAGAGAGTTAGTTGGTCGAACTCCAGTGCCTGTGAATTAAACACTGATAATGAGACAATTGCTTAGAGTTAAATTATGGTATTAATTATTTTGCTGACTTGTGATTAATATATTACTGAAAAGAAAAAACTTCACATGTGTGGAAACACAAGTTTTGTGTCAGCTTGCAATGTCGGCTTCCAATTTACTAACACTGACTAAAACAAATAAATAATAGAAATAATTTGCAAAAAGAAACCTTACATGTGATTTCATACTTGTTTTACAATACTCTGAAGAAAAAAAATGTTGTGTTTTTGATTGTACCTTTGTGTTTGAGAACTGGTACAATTGTAAATACAAGCAATTGTTAAGTAGCTAATAGTCAAGCCAAGAGCTTACCCCTCTCTTGATGATTATTATTATCAGTATTATTATTATTATTATTTAATTGCTTAACTGTTTGTAAGATATACTACATTCACCTTTAAAGAAAAGACTAAAGAAAAAACAAGTTTGTTCCAAGTGAACCTGAAGAGTGCATGTGTGTGGAGTACAGTGTGTCCAGAACTCAGCTGACCTGGCACTGCAGAACGTGGCACTGGACTGGAATGTTATAGTCTGTGTATGTGCAGGTACAGTTGTCCAACATACCTTGAATTGTAAAGTTTCCACTTTCAGTGGTGAGATTCCTGTTTCCACTGGGGCATAATTTCCACACAGAAAAAGAGGACATCGCCAGAGGCACTCCAGATGTGTAATGTCCCTTAATCAGCAAATCAGATGGACAGGTGCTGAAATGTTGGCTCTTCAAGCAGTCCCAGTAGAGTTATTACAGAAAAATGTGTATGTTTACAACAAAATAAAAGGAAATGGGCAACACTGAAAAAAACCACAACCCAGATATTCTAACTGGTATACATCACCATGTAATTTTTCTGCAATTTATTCAGTTAGGCAATGTATTTGGTGCAATTCACAAAGTGACTTTTCAAATCCACTTATAATGTTTGCATGATACATTTTCATGGTGAAACTCTTCCATCTTAGCATTTTTTAATCTATCTATCTATCTATCTATCTATCTATCTATCTATCTATCTATCTATCTATCTATCTATCCCTCTCTCTTTCTATCTATCTCACCTATAGAATTAGGATTATTTTTGTATTTTCTTTAGTTATTCTTGGGTTTTATAGTCAATATTTTTCTAGTACTTGTCTAATCAGTAATGTATGGTGTTGAATTGTGTCATTGGAAGTAGAAGCCTAAACAAAATCCCTCACTTCATTTAAAAGGCAAGCTTTCTTTCTGTATTTTAGCACTGCTGTATTTAATGTAGTTTCTTGTCTTTTTGTATGTTCCTACCAGGACTGCTGGCTTAAATCTCAGATATGAAAGTTAACGGTATAGAGCATGATATCCTTTCTATGACTAGAATTGTACAGAGGAACAGCAATATGTCTGTGTGAGTTAACATGCAGATCAAGGCCTTGGGGGCAGGGAACTAGACCTCCTGATATCAATAGAGACTAATAATTAAACCCTAGGTAAGAATCTATAATAATGCCAATGCAAAATCAGAAAATAATTGCAATACTAACAAGTAGCAGTGCTAAAAGTGGGGGCTTTGCTAGAATTCATTATTAGCAATAAAGGAAAAATGAATAATACATTCTGGACCTCCTAAACTGACAAAATTAGGACATAAATTATATTTACTTTTGAAACAATGTATTACACGACTTTAATATCTATCCCCAAATATGAAATTAAAAAGTTTTGATATTTAAGAAATATCAATTTAAAGTCATGTTCTCTGAAAAATATATAATTATTACAAGTATTATTGAGTACTGCATTTGAGAGCTGTGTGGAAAACAATTTTTTGCTTTCTTATTCAGTTTTTTTAAATGGATTTTGACAGCATTTAGACATATATAAAATGAATGTGGACCAGGTTTTATTGTTTCCTCAAGGCTTTTACAGATCAACAGAGGATCAAAAAATCACTAAAGTTGATAGAAAGTTTTTTGAAAAATCTTAAAAATTTTCAGAGCACTCAGAGGGAATTATATTGTCTGAAGAAACTACTTTAACCTGTTCAGGCTAACACATCTGCCATTAAAATATCCTTACCAACCATTCTTTGCATGCTGTGGTATGTACTGAAAGGGGCACATAGTGATGTGCTGTGCAGCTGCTGTGGCGTGTGCCAAGGTTTAGACTGAGCTAAGCGAGTCTTAGAAGCTATCTTTAGCATCCAGATGGGTGATGCCATCCAAAGCACGTGCGCTGGCTTTTTACCTGAAAATCTGATGCTATCACATAAAATATCTCACCTCAACAAGCACTGTTCTGTTCTCCACTTGAATTATGCTGATTTTAATTACCAGTCAGAATGTTAAATTAGACATTGCTTTCTGACCCTCTGTATGTGGAATTGTTGGAAACCATTTTGTTTGGTTTTAGCACTTCCTGGGATCAATTTTGTTCTTTCCAACTGTATTCCATTACAAAGTGCATCTTTTCCATTTTCTGCTGTTCTGACATCATCAAATTCTAGTCACTACCCTGTTCTACAGTGCTCTTGTTGCTAAGAGCCTCGACTCACGAAGCAAAAAGAAATATGTGCATGTGAAGAAAAGAATCTGGTATTATTTCAAGATTCCTCCTGCTGTTTGTGGTGTGCTTCATGTCAGAGCTGAGGGAACCAAGAAGTTTTCTAAATCTCAGAGCTCTCTGGCTTAAGCCTTTGAGAATGAAATGCTTTCTCCAGACCCTTCTGGTTTGCAGATCCCAAAGACGCACCCAGTTACAGCTTTTTTACTAAAGAGCCAAGGACACTTAACAAAGCTGCAGTACTGCCTCCATTATACTCCTTTGTGCAGGCACATCAGAGGGAAGGCACATCAGGGGAGGGTAAATGTGGGGAGGAAGAGAATAAAGTGATAGAAAAGGAAAAGGTGACAGGAAAATAGAATATAAAGTGGAAGAGGGGGAAAAAAAAGAGACAGAATGACCTGGAAAAGCAAAAGAGAGATGGCGTTCCTGTGAGTTCTGTAGATCACACTCAGCACATCTGTCTTAATGTGGTTTGATGTTTTGTCATAGTGCTGACGTGGTGCATCAGTGTAGTGGTTTGTAGTGCACTATGGTAAGCTCACAATGTGCTGTGTTACAGGTCCTCAGTAGCTTCTGGACAGTTATAATCAGGACAGTAATACCAATGGAGAGGGGAGTGCTGCAGGTGATGTGTAAATAGATGAAAGAGACAGATGAGAGACAAAAATGGAGAAGACAGAAAAACTGGAAGAAAACTGAAGAAGGGACAGGAAGAGGTTCATGAACAGACAGCTTTCCAGAAACAAGCCTTTGTTCTGTCATGGACAGTAAGTACTACTGGCAGAAATGCTCTCTCAAGTGGGAGGTGACAGGAGCTGGGAAAGTTAAACTCACTGACCTCAGATGCAAAATGGAGCGTGTGTTTAGAGGGAGTAAACTAAAGCAGGGAAAGTGAAGGTACCTGAAAATGTGGTAGGATATATGACAGTGACCTGTGCTGGAACGGTGTGACACACGTTCTGTAGCACTCAATCTGAGTAGGTGTAACACAGTATACATCAACTCACAAAATGTGTCTGCTGTTTGGAAAGCCAAGATAACACTTTCCCTTCAGGGCAGCATACAGCTCAGCAACTGTTAACAGGGTGCAGGGTGCTAAAAAAAAGCCCAAAGCATACAGATTTGTTCTTTTGTCTATGCAAACTTTTTTGGGGAGAGAGAGGACTTTTTAGATATTGGGTATTTTTTTTTTCTTTTCCATTCACCATTTTCCTGCTATTTTTCAAGGTTTTTTGGACTGAAATCAAATTCAGATCCTTTCTTTTCAGTCTTGTGGTTTCTGAATTAAATGCTGCAATATTACCTGCCTGCAGTTCCTGTGATTGGACTCCATGGGTGGCCTGAGTAATTTTCAGACAATGGAGCTGGTTCTTTTCTCACTCACCACTGTAACTCATTGGCTTCAGTGAAGTTGCTCTCGATTCACAGTATTGTGAAAGAAGAGTTGTGCTTGCTCTTTCATATGTTCTTTAATCTCCATGATATTTTTGCTTACATGTATAATTGATTTTCTGGGAATATCTCCTGCTGCTGACAGGTAGACCTAGGAACTTCCTAAGACAGAAATAACTGTAAGCATTTTTAGGTCACTGAATTCAATCCACTGCTTCTACAACACCATGTTATATAATTTCTTTCATAAACTGCTCAGGCTTTAAACATTCATTAAGATCTATTCTTACTACAATGGGTAAATTTAGACAGAAAGGTTAGTTACATCCTGTGTAAATTTAAACCCACAACTGAAATAATTTTCAAATGCTCCAAAAGTATTTTTCTTTCTCACCTATGTCTCATTTTTCAGTACACCAACCTTGATAAGGGCTTCATTCTTGGCAGAAGGAGGCTCAGCTCTGGGAAAGCATGATTCTGAAATTACAGGCATACTTTGGAAAGGTTACTGCATATTTTTCTTTCATGGTCACATCCCTCTTGCAGATTTTAGTGGGAGCAGTCATTTGACAACACATTTTTACCATACCTGAAGTGCCACTCTGAAAGTAAATCCAGAAGGAAAAGGGTACGGAACAGGTGTGGACAACTTTGCTGAGGATAGATTACTGCAGGCTTTGACTTATATTGGACTGCCTTCCAATTACTACCCTGTTGTAACAAATCCCATCTATTTTATCCAAATTTGTTCTTCATTTATGGAATTAATGGGTCTAATTGACATGAAGCTGAAAATCATCAATGTAATCAAGAAGTTTTATTGTTATTAGAGGGTAGATGAAAAGCACAGCCCTATTTTTCTCTTACATAGTATAAATGAGATGATTCAGCTGAAGCCAACAGAATTATGCTGCTACCTGCAAGTGCTACTGTGCTACCTCCCTGTCCTCCCTACCTTTCCTATGCATATGTATTGATATGGAATATAATGTTATTTTTTGCCTTGTGTCGCTAAATTTCTGTTCTGCCACTCACCTTAGCAAGCCCATTGCCTGGACTTCCCTTCTGTGCTGAAGCTTGACTTCAGAAGTTGCAGTTGTTACTGAGGAAAGTTCTTGACAGTTGCCCTTTAGCAGTGGTGACTTCAGTTTGCAGCAGCTGGAAGCTGGTGGCTGCACATCACAAGGGAGGGAGGAAGAGGTGTATGAGTTGTGAAAGCCAGACTGTGGTCAATATATAGCAGCCAGCTGGCTGTGATACTGCTCTGGTGGCTCTTTAAGCCACCCTTTGGCTACTCGATTTCTGACAGAAAAAGGTGCACCAGTTGCATCATGCAAGTACAGTAAGCCTTATACTTTTAGGACTTGGTGGAAATGCTCAAAGTAATTGTGTGGTATGTTCATGCAACACTTTGTAGGAGTGGTAGAGCACTCCCTTAGTTTTGTTGGCATTACAGTGGGACACTATGGGCCTATGGTGTTTGCTCTGAGGGTTTCTGGGATTGCTGGACATCGGACATCCAAGGTGAGACTGCTGCACGTATGCAATAACATGATGAGATTATTAGATACCAAGAATCTCAAACATACACCGTTCTCAAAATCTCCCTGGAGAACAATTCTGGTTGGAAAAGAGGACAGACAACCAATCTAAGGCAACCTGAATATGGTAGTCATATCTAACCAAGTCTACAGGTCTCCCTTCTACTGCAATGCCTTCATGCTTCCCACAGCCAGTTCTGTTTTTTCTGCAAATTTTCTTTGTCAAAAGTGTGAGAGGTACCCTGCTGTATGCTCATGTGGAGAGCAGTTGCCAGTCAGGAATCCTCAGTGCATCACCATTCTTGGCTTTACAGTCAGCAGCTCTCAACCCAGCCTGTGTTATAGGGCTGTTGAAAGAGGGCATTGCCTCTGGTCATGATCTGCTGCATGCTCAACAACGTGCTGATCACAGGCCAAGGAGAGAGCAGTGAGGCAGGTCAGACTCGTTTCTTTAACCCACGCAGCACACTGGGCCAAAGGAATTCTTTGATAGGCTGTGTGCTACGCAGTCCTGGTACAGAGGTTTGGGGAGAGTCTGGTTTGTCTTCTCCTAGATGCTTCCCAATCTGTAAGTGCATAATGGTGATGGATTGTTTTGAGGCTTAGAGCTCTGATAAGCGGTCTTTGGCAGTTACCTGTTCAGTTTAAGACATTACCACTCTCAAGTGTCTGTTTTATTCTGCTGTTAGGTAGCACCATACTCTTACGGAGGAGACTCCAGGTCACAGACTGGCATGTTAAAAATATACCAGCTTTTATTGTTGCACTCTCTTAGAATGATCATGACCTCAGGCAGTTGAAAGAAATCACATCTTAAAGCACAGCAGCTAAATCTGCCAGAACTTGTTCAGAGCCTTTGGCCTTTGCTTCTTAACCATGAGTGGAAAGAGACCTTGCCAGTGCCTGCACGCCTGAGGACAACCATTCATGCCTTTACTGCCACTGCAAGTCCTCCCTAACCCCAGAAGTCCTCTGCTTGTCCATATGGAGTACTGGTGTCACAGCTCTTCCAACTTAAAAGAGAAGGAGTATGTGTAAAGAAACTTCAAAGTCACTGATATTGTATTAAGCAAAAAGTGAGGGCTGTTCTTTGGAAAGTGAATTAATGAAAAAAATTGTCATGAAATTTTTATGGCTTATGTCATCTTGAAAGTAGTTTATGATCTGGAGTGGTTTATGAACCATGGAGTTCCTAGGATTTAGTGGCTGTTCTGATTCACTAAAAATTGCAGATGTAGTAGAAAATAGGTTGAAATAGTAATTTATATCAGGAATAAAATGATACAACATCAGAGTAAAATACGAGGTTTTAATCTTAATTTCAGTAAGAGATTGTATTGATATGGTATTGCTGTCTTTATTTGTCCATCTGTTTTCGAAATGGAAGGAGATTGGAAGCAGGAACGGGATTCCCTTCAGTTATCTGAGGATGTCTTGTGAATTTTGTTAATAAAAATCTATTCAAAAGCTGGTCAACCATAAGACACGAGCCCACAGGAAATCAAACTTCAGTAGTTCTGATGTTTACACCAATACCTGGTAGTTGGTTCATGTCCAGCAATGGATTAAGCCAAGCTGGCTGGAAACAGTTAGAGATGCTGGCCGTGTGCCCTGCCCACCTCCCACAGGTTCCCACTTCTGCAGCAGGAATGGCTCAATGCCTCATTAATCAGCACCCGGGTTTCTGCATTTTGCAGGTCGGCGCATTAAGGTAAGCCAAGGTCAGTTTCTGTTCAGGCTTAAGCCAAAGCATTCCTGCTGTGGGAGATGTCTTGCAAGAGAGATCAGTGTACATAGTGGGGCAGATGACTTTTCAGCTGCAGGTTAATCTATAGGGTGACATATATATTAATACCTTCATCATTATTTTGTAAGAGGAGAATTTTTAATTTATTGATCTGAAGGATCAGAAATTAATGGAAATGCAAAATTGAGGGGGTTTAGAATGTGGATGATAGCAGAAGGATGTCAAGAGGAACAGTCATGACCATTACATTTTCTGGATGGTGAAAGGCTACATCTATCTATCACATTTAATTTTGGCAATGTAATTTTGCTTCTGTTGTTCAACGTAACAGCTCAAAAATGTAAAATAAAAAAAAATTTGTCATAAATCATAGCATTGAATTTAGAAAATAGCAAGTATTGGCAATACCTGTTCTCTGTATGATGGGTGTGTTCCCCATGACTGTGCTGTACAGTGCTCCCAAGGAGTGCATAAATGGACTCCTAGGGCACGAAAGGTCACATCAGCATTTTTCCCGTGATATATTTCAGACAACCGGGCCGTGCAAGTGCAAGACACGGTGACTCAAATGTTGTTGGAAGGTGAACTGCTGTGCCTAGCTGGCCTTGTTCCTGCCCCAGCACAAACACCGTGTGCATTCCGCAGCGTTCAGGGCCCCGCCAGCCCGTGGCGGCCGCGGTGGCCGGCGGGGCCGCTGGGTCCCGGCCGTGCGCTGCCGCCGCGACTGTGCTCGGGCCGCGCCGAGGAGCCGCGGGACGGTCCCGGGCCATTGCCCTGGGCTACCGAGCCCCGCTCTGCGCGGCGCTCCGCGGGGGCGGCTGCGGAGAGAGGGCGGTGGCCGCCGGCGCGGGGCGGGCGG
>VZTJ01004015.1:1394769-1424523 GCA_013397795.1 Orthonyx spaldingii | reverse complement strand
CGGGCGCCGCGAGTGACCGGGACGGCGAGGTAATGCCCGGCTCGGGGGCAGCCTGGGGGCCCTCTGCTCCCACCGGGTCTGGGCGGGTTCCCTCTCGGGGGCTTTGCGACTCCAGACTGCTTGCGGGGTTTGAGGAAATTCGGTAAATGGTATCGCAGCACCTCACCCTGAGTACCCTGTCTTTATAAAAAGCGTGCCTTATCTGCCGGTTGCATTGGTGTTCTACGAGCAGAAAGCTGAGTGGAGTTTAAGGTGTGAATAGCTTTAAATAGAAAAGGGAATGGCTTAAGTGTGAGTATTGTTGTATTTCTCCTTAACACTGCTTACTAAGCTAAGTAAGATGTCAAACGAATAGGAGCTACCAGTCAGGACCAAGAGCACAGCAAAGCTCCAGCACTGCAGATGTTTTATTACTGGGCTTATTATAAAATGTGCAAACAGTCAGTAGTCCAATGTTGCTCTCTGCAGATTGGTGTGACAAGTTTTACAGCTATTGCATTTGGCTTTCAGTTTTAAGTGGATCAGGAGAGCGCATTACTTCATATGATGTCCTGGTATCACTAGCAGCTTTACGGTGTAATCTTGTTTGGAAATTGATCCAACTCATCTTGAAATCCAGTCTTGAAGAAAGTAAGAGCTGTGGGCCTTAAACCTTCCACTGCACCTTCTTACCGTGTCTTGTGACTATACTGTTACATTTCTTATTTTTATGATGTGAAAAATTGATGTGGAAGCAGTAAGATGATTAGAATGTAAATGCTAAATGCTTTTGATGGTGCAACACTTGATAACTTCTGCTCCTTTATCTTCTTTCATTAAGTGCTGACTTGTTTCTATCAGGAGTTCATAGTGTTTTCATACTGTGGGTGAATGGATGTTGAGTCTCAATATTGTTGAGTTTTTTCTTCTAAAAACAACTGCAGGAAAATGACCACATGTTAATAGCAAATGAAAACCAACATTTTTTAGCTCTTACGGAATATGATGATAAAACCTGTGTTATTAACCTTTTCAAAGTTACTTGCTCAAGTAATTTGAAATAACACTAGGCATGTAAGCAACACCTTGCTGAAAAGTGTTTCAAGTGTTTGGTAATATTTATTTACCTAAAGGTTGCATTGAAAAGCTGCAAGAATGAAGTTCTGATCATTTGTAGTTACTGTCTAACTGAATGGTTAAGACAGTAATTTTGAGTAAGCAAGGAAAATACTAATGGTGAAGAACCAACCTGTATATAGTACTGTTTTTCCTGAATTACAAAGTAGTTACACTAAACCTCCCTCCCCACCCAGCCTCCCGTTAGCTCAAGTCCCATATCAGCTGACAGAACAGTAATCAATGACTATGCAGTTTGGGTGATAAAGTGTCTGCTCATACATAATCCACGAAGTTCTATATTTTGATCAGACTTTGCTGTACAGCTACAAGAAGGTACTTTAAAAAAAATCCCACAGTGTAGTTGAAGCTGCCTGGCTTACTAACTTTGGCCTCTGTCAAAGGAAATTGCAATCAGAAGCTTATTGTACTTGTTTTAAGTCAACAGGCACAATACAACAAGCTGTTTATATTCAGCAACATTAATAATTTTTCTTGTAAATGAAAAGAAAATCTGGTAAACAAGTTAATGTTCATGTTAAACAGGATACAGTTGAAAACAACCTAGAGATATGAGAAAATAACCTATAGATATGAGGAAATGTTTATAGCTGAACTGTTTTTCCATCACATGTGAAATGCTGTATTTACACCTGGTCCTTGAATTGAATTACAATATGACACTTTTAATTGCTGAAGTAAAACATGAAATTGTTCTGGTCTTGGTAGTTAATATACTTAAACAGCATCTTGATAAGCATATGTGAAATCAGGCTTGCAAAACTTGAGTATCTGTGAGACCAGCCACAGAGGCTTAGTGATTAATTTCTCCTCTGCCTTTCTTCTCTAAAGTCATCATTCCTTTTTTCTTCGTGGGCATCAAGCTTTGCATTTGCTGAAAGTCAGATCATGCACCTTCCATGCAAGTACCTTTGTAAAAAATGAGGTCCCTCCACAGGCTCTTTAGGAGAAAGATTAGTCTTCTAATGCATTTCTTTCAAGGGATGGTTGGAAGGTTTATTTAATTCCATAGTCTGTACTAAAATGAACGCCTGTCAAATGCTGAAGCATTACTTATCTAATAAAATCTTCTACTACTAAGGAAACAAAACAATACATGGTTTTCTCTTGTCCAAGAGATTGTCAGTGTCTTTGAAAGTCAGAGGTACTAGTGCCGTCACTGCAGATGAATAAAATGTAGCATCATGAGAATTGCTATGTTTTAGTCAAAAAGATGACGTAGGTGTGATTGATGCTCAGTGGTTTTGCTATTTTTTTGAAGAGAATTGTACTTCACCTGGATTTTGGCTTCCTTCATTAATTAAACCAACTGATATTTTTATTTTTCCTTACGTGGTCCAAGAGAAGACTTGGTTGCTACAAATGAGATAATGTAATAACAAAGTTTTGTCCCTGGGGGTAGAATCTGGAACTGGACACTATACAGTGCTTCTCAGTGGGTTTATACTGGTAGATAGTAAATAGATTGTTTTATTCCTTCAGATGGTAAGGTTTTAGAAAATCGAGCTTAACACCCATTGTCTTTGGTACTTTAAACTATGTGAAATGTGTATAAAGTTTGGCTTGTGTTTTGTGTCTTCTTGGTCAGTGGAGGCAAGTGGAGAAGTATGTGGGGAATCGAGAATACTGAATATTCAGGATAGTAATTGAAATTGGAAGTTTTGATAGAGTAACATTAAAAAGTATGCAGGACTTATACGCTGCTGCCCTAGAGCAGGTCATCAGAAAACAACTGCAACCAGTTAGTTTGATGCAATGCACTGCAGTGTGTGTACATGAAAATTTTAGTTTGGATTAAAAATGCACTTATGAACTGAATCTTCTGATCACCACCTTTGATTTGTGTTGGGTAGCTGTCACAGAGCATGCAAGCTGGATTCCTTTGGGTTCAACTGCGCAGGAAGATAGGCCCTAGGAGCACATCAGATATGTTCCAAGAACTGTGGAGTCTCTAGGACAGAATTAAAGCTGGTCTGAAGTAAGCACTTGAAATCCATGTGATCGATGCAGGTTTCACTTAGCAAATCTGCTCTTATTTGTCCTGCATTCTGTTTTTATAAATGCAGCTGTCTGGGTACTAGTCAGAGGAAGTTTTATTGTCTTTAGTTCTGAGTAGAATAAATAGGAAAGAAAGGGGTAGAGGGGGAATAGTTTGAGGCCATTGAACCTTCTGCTTCTACATCTTTGATAATGAAAGGAAAGAAAGAGGTAGAGGGGGAATAGTTTGAGGCCATTGAACCTTCTGCTTCTACATCTTTGATAATGAAAGTATATTTTTTCTATGTGTTTCAATATAATCACCATTTACACCCCAATGTGAGAATAGTGTACTTAATTATAAAAAAAGTTATTATTTTGTTATTATGGTGGACTTTTCTTTCTGAATTTTCCTCCTGAAGTTCAAGTTTCTTACCATCTGCAATGCAGATACAATTTCAGAAATCTAAGGCAAGTTCACTCATTCTGTAATGCATGTGAAATAAAGGTGGGCATAAATGTATTCTATAATTGTATCACTTTTCCTGACCATTAGGTTGCTGTAGTAACATCAAATTATGCTGCCCTATAAGTCATTTTATTTTTAGATATTTTCTTAAATAAAACTAAAATAAGTGACAGCAGTTTTTTATGGATATTAAAATAATTATTTAAATATTTGAAATGAAGCCATTTGGCTTTTTTCCCCTTTTCTGTTCAACTTAATATAAATCGACATTTTTTGAGTTTGTAACTTTTGCCAGCCTTGGAGTATAAACCACTTCACTGTCAAATTGGAGATGTATGTCAGAAGTTTGTGGCTTCTGGGAAAATGCCATTCTGTGTTGCAAATACTGGCGACTCAGGAGAAATGACTGAAGCATTTAGATACTGACACTTGTGTTTGGACTTGTTTTGGTATTTAGACCTCATGAAATAGCTAAACATACAGCAACTGAAAAGCCAGTCAGCTCTGATGACAGGAAGCTTTTCAGTGTGTGTGAAATTGTGCGAAGGTTAGAGTTTTGTGAAGGAAAAAAGCCCAAACGCGATAGCCTACAGGCTGTCACAAGGACAGGCTCTCAGCTGTGAACACAGTGTCAATGGAGAACTGCTGTCTCTGGAAAGTGTACAAACAGAGCTGCAGTGAGGCCATGGCTTCTCTGGGCTGACCCAAAAACCTCTCTTTTATGCTTATCTGATTTCATTGTTGCATTTTAAAATCCTATTGGCAGCAGTCAATCTGGCAATAATGAAACAAGTTTTAACTTTGGAGCTGCTTGGGATGGGAGTGGAGGCTTCAGAGGTGGCGGTTGCCCTGGTCACTGGTCTTCACTGTTCTTTCTGTGTAGATAAAATACATGCAGTTTTAGGCCACAAAAGTGTATCATATGTAAATGTTAAAAACAAAACCAAAATGCAACTTTTATTTCTAAGAGTTTGGGCTTACTTTTATACTGTTAATGCTTAAGTAATTGAAACATTGAACAGGTAGAAACTTTTAGTGAATAATACTTCTGTTGATAAGTTTGCTGTCAGAAACACTTTGTGTTTGCTTAAAATAGTTAAATGGAGAATAGAGTGAAATTACCTTCTGCTTCTCTTCACAGGCTGAAGAACAATGGCTTCCTTCAGCAACCTGACTATTGGCATTGCTGTTGCCAGTTTTACTGTATTTCAGCTCCTGTTCCACATTTTAAGTTCTTGGGTGTCAACACGAATAACACCTGGTTTTAACAATCTCAGCCAAAAAAGGAAGATCGAATGGAATTCAAGGTAGAGTGTTCAAAACAACAACAACTAATGAAATCATGGACACCTGAACCACCTGTGTATGTATGTATAAGGCTGAAGAAAACCCTATTAATTAAATGTCTGTTCAGATCAGAGGGCTGGCTCTAGGCACTGAAGAAGTTATGCATGTGAAATGTTGAGGCCTCTTCATAGGAACACAGAATTGCAAACACTTGTACATTGAATGCTTTGTTAGACAGTGATGCCCAAATGAAGGTCAGTAAAAAGAGAAAACGGGGACTGGTGGTAATAAGCTGAAGGGATGCTCTGTGATGCTTCTAGTAAAGAGAAGAGATATAAAATTCCTTCCCAAACATATGTGAAAATCAAAACTATTGCAATTTATTCTAAATCCCAGTGTATCTCTGGTCATGCTTTTGGGAGCAAAGCACTTTGTTCTCCTGGTGCTGCTACACTACAACTGTTTTATATGAGTTAAGGTTTTCCAAGGAATTTAATGAAGTTTTGGTGTAGTATTGAAGAGAGTCAGGTACCTGTGTGTGGTGTTGGGGAAGGAGACTGCAAGAGGAGGGGGAAGCTATAGCAGATGCTGGGTACACACACAGGAAGGAGTTGTGGAAACTCAGTCCAAAAACCTTCCTCATTCCCTTTGTGTTTCTGCACTTCCACCGGTGGGATGGATCCACCTGCATTACACTTGTCTCCTCAGATACAGGACTTTTAGAAACTTGTTTGACCCAGTGAATCTTTTAAGCCATTAAGTAAGAGTAAGGTAGTAATTGAAAATGGGGTGATCAATTAGGTTTCATTTGCAACATGCTACTCTGAAAGGGAATATATATAGTACACAAGGTTCTGCAGTTGAAATTAATTGGTACAGTATAACTTTGAGTAGCCTATTACAACCTTAAGATATTTTTTCAGATGTTTCCCAAATTTAAAGCTCAAAAATGTGTACTGTATAGTTGTCACTACACTCAAAATGCATTAGGTGCACTTCTGTTCCTCCTCCGTGCTATTTAGTATCAGGTGGATACTTCTAAAGTTGTTTCCATTGTTCTAGGCAGCATTAGCAACTCAAATAGCCTTGCCCTTTCATTTGGCAAATGTCCACTTGCAGTGTTCTTAAAGGCACCATCTTGATTTCAGTTCCACCTTTGAATAATTACCTTTCTGCCAGAACAACTGTGTAGGATGTGAGTTCACAATATCGATGCAGCTTAGGTTTCTCTCTCTGTTACAGTTAACAATAGAGGCAGACAGGGAAAATGAACTAAACTGTTTCCATTTGAAGCTGAACGATTGTATATAAGCCACATCAAATGGCCCTTGAATTGCATAATAGGCTTTATGAGAACTTACCCCATGCCTGGTAGCACTGTGCTGGTGCAGTGCTTTGCATAATAACATCAATTGTTTTACACATCACAAGTGTGCTGGAAATAAGCTGCTCCCTAATCTCTGGGCTACTTTGCAGTAAGGTGGTTAACTGCTCAAGTTGACACAATACCCCAGGCTATGTCCTTTTTTACCTCTTTGCACATTTTTTTTTTCTTGAGGTTGATAGCAGGATGTAGATGTTAGTGCACAGATGGGTTGTGATCCCAGACTTCATCCAGTTCTGGAGTCAGGAGACATGAAACACAAAGCATGGTTCATCAACATCTTGTGGATCTTATAACTGAGGAGGGCATGAAGGGAAAGAAAGGCTAACTGTGCTTGTGTTACTTCAGCTCTGCTAACCAAACACAGTGTTTTGTCAAACTGCCCTGTCACTCCAGTATTTTACCAAAATGAAGAGATACCTCAAGGAGTACCTTGCAAGTTCAGAGAATGCAGATGGGTATGTATTTATTCTGCAGAGAGCTCTGCATGTGGAGACAATTACTATGTCCCAGTAAAATCAGTTGGTTTCATTTAAATTATTTAAAAGTAGGTGGTTGTTATTTTGTCCTATATTGAACTGGTGTAGGGAGTGCACACACAAATGGTTCTGCTGGCACTGCTAAGGAAACTGGCACAGAGGATGGTTATGCATTTTTATCAGCTTAGCTGGGTCTGGAAGAGGGCATCTGCCTGAAATGAGCTGTAGCATTGAAAAATATATTGTTACAGTTTGGAGGCCTTTGTAATCAAGCATTTGAACTGCAGCTCTTAACTGTATTTTCCATGCTGTCAGTTTGTTCATTCTGACCTTCCAAGAATTATGAACCAATAAAGTAATTGGATCTGGCATCTAAACTATGCAGACACTCAATAGGAGTTAAAAACTATGTTTTGTCACAGATGTAGTATAACTCTTCAAGTTGTTGTGCATATATTCCTGTCACCTCTCCTGTAATACATGCTTGTACTGCTATTAAGTAGTTGTGAAAAAATATATATATTCAGTAATAAAGGAGCAAGTCTGCAACTTAACAGTGCAACTTTTTTTTTTTGTTTGGAGCTTAATGAGGAATTAAAGGATGCAAGCTTTGACAAAAATTTCAAGGAAATGTACAGAGCTCGATAGCTTGACCTAGATTCTGTATTAAAATGGACTGTTGTACTATTTCCCTTCTTCTGCCCCATCTTCTATGGAGAAGCCTCAAAGTCCAGAGTTAAGGAGGAAATCTGCTGCTTTTTCTTTTTTTTTTTTTTTCTTTTATTTCATCCCCTTCAAAGCTCTACTTGTGTGTAGCTTGTATTCTAAATACTGAGGTTCTGATAAACAGCCTCTTCAAAGACAGATTGCAACTGTAAACTAATGAGCTATGTTTTAGGACAAATTTTCCTTCTTGCAGCATTATGCTCTCCTCAAGTTCAAAAATTCCAGGTATTTCTCAGACACTAATATTGCATGCTGTGCTTTGTTTTTAAAAAGAAAGAAAAGTTCCTATCTTTTTAAATTCTGTGTTGCAAGAGTAGACCTTTTAATTAAACTATTAATTATCATTAAAATTCTGATAATTAAATTTTCTTTCTTTGTTAAAAAAGAGAGGGCAGGAGTGCAGTCTGTGCTACAATGGTTATTAATTGTTCTCATCCAGTTTTTGACTACTCATATTATACTAATCTCCATTTATTTTCTGGAACACTATTGAAAAAGCTGCTGAAAATAGCATGGTGACACTCTTGAAACAAATTGTGAATACAGTCTTTTTCATAAAAAAGTTACAGAATCTTCTATTGCCAATAGATAATAATATAACTTCTAGAAATGGAGTAGGGATTATAACCTCTTTCTTTGCAGTCTTCTGCAGGAAGTAAGATGCTTTCTTCAAATCTTGCATGGTAGAGCTTAGACTCCTGAGAGTGCCTTAGGGACATCTAAAATATTGATGACTTCCAAATACACGTATTCGATATGTACAAAGACAAGAATAATAACTAACAGCATCTGTACATTTGTGTGCATATTGTTGGTGCTGTGAATATGGTGTGAAGTGTTTCCCATCACACAGCATTGTACTTAGTTCTCATCTTTCAAACAGTATCTGTGATTCAGTATGGATATTTTTTCACATCATTTTTTTCCTTTCTAGTTACACTTGAAAAGTGGGAAAGCAGACAGTAGCTACACAGTATTAGATGCAGCTTATAGTAGTGTTAAACCTGTGGCTAGAGGAGGAAGGTTAGACATTTTGGACCCATGCCTGTTGCATTGTTCTACCTTGCAAGAATACATGTGGACTCAAAAGGGCAGGAGTGGCCCTGGCCTGTGTGCTGGCAGAAGCCCTGCCAGGGCCTCTGTAAATAGCTGTTTCTCTATAAGTAAGTGCTTGTTAACATGCAGAGTTTATCTACACTGTGCATGTATACTGGAGACTGTTGTCTTTGGGGGGAAAAAAGTGTCTAGTACCCAAAGCAACTTTAAGTACTGTGACTTTTATTTTATTCTTCTCGTCTAATACAAAGCTACGAGCTGCTAATTGATATAAACCTGTAGCTATTACACCTCGGGTATCTGCTACAACCTTTTGTTATACAAGTTTTCTTTTCCAAAACCAGAATCTACTTCAAAAGCACTAGAAATTCTATCTGAGACTTAGGATTTTTCATTTAATGCCACTTTTCAAACTCAAACTAGTCTTTGAATTATGGGTCTTTGAATTTGGTGCCTGAAAGGAGAAACCTGCTGTTGCCGGACTCCTGGGCTAATCTGAGTATGAAATGCATACGCATTTTCCGGCAAATGGGACAATGCAGTAAACATTTGAGAACTAGATGCCATACTGTCTTTAAGGATTCATTAATATATGGGATAATTGGAGGAAAATTTAGATTTCTGTTACTTTTAAGACTCTACTTCATCTCTAATATCGCCAATCCCACTCCAATCTAATAGATTCCTTGTTTTTGACTGTTTTTTCCCACCTGTCATTGTGTAAGTGATTGGATGTAGCATAGAGAACAGATTATTGTCTTCCACAGAAGTATCTGATTGCAGTTGAGAATGCCTTTGGAAACATCCTACCTTAATCACATTATGGGAAATCGTGAATGGCAGTGCCTCCTTGTGACTGTGATCTCTTTTTCAGGACAGTGTCCACATTCCATGCCTTGGTGGTTGGAGGGTTTTGCCTCTATATTTTATTGTACGATGATGCTGTTAATGCTGACCATCTCTGGTAAGGCGTGTTACATATATCTTGTGTTCACACAATAAAATAACATAATTGAGAAGAAAAAAATTCCTGCAGTTTATTAAGTACTGAATGATTGTTTCATTTTCCATTAAAATATGCAGTTGTGATTGTTCACTTTTTTGTCTGTACTATTTGAAAATTTGATAATTATTTTTCAGCATTAGTGTCTTAGTTCAGTGTGCCTCTGTGAAATGGAATAGATAAAATACAAGCAATTGATTTGAAGTAGCATATTAAATTACTAAAGAGTAAACTGTAACTATAAGTCAGTATGAGCGAAACTCTGCTATTTACAGGAACCATTTTAAAGTGAAATTGAAAAGCCATAGCAGATCTGGACGGTATATATCTGTGTGAAAGTTCTCCATTGAACCCTGCAAAGGGTTTGGGTTCAGTGGAGAGAGAATGTGGTGTTACTGTCAGCTAATGCCTGAAAATAGATACTGTAGATCATAACGAAGACTGGAGCATTGGTAAGCTCCAGGGAAGCATCAGCGTTGTGTATGTATCCATTTTTTGATGGTCTAGGACTTCTCATAAAACTTTTCCTTTTTCTCAGTATGTACCAGAGACTAGCTAACATAGATGATGTAGAAATTGTTTTTGTGGTGGTGAGAATCACACGGGAGAAAATGTGGAGGTGGTAGAAATCAGATAAGGAGAGGGAGAAGATGTAAATAAATGGATTACGCTGTAGCTTCACAGGAGAACAGGCTCCTTCCAATGACTGTTCTCTTCACAGTCATTACAGTTCTTCAAGTTTGATGTTTGATTAGCATTTTATATTACTTTCTATCTGCAAAGAAGGTTGAAGAAAGTCAGTTATGTGGGCTTTTGTTTGTTCTATCTGCCTGTGCATGTTCATGTGTAATTCGTTTGCCACACGTACCTCCTTAGCAATCACCAAAGAGATAGCTCTTCCCATTTGCTTATTCAAGTCACTCCCTGTTTGTCATTCCAGGCTCTTGCTTGCATCAAAACTGGCCTGCAAACATCAGGTCTCATTAATTCCATTGCACCTTCCATTCAAGGAGATAGATCAGGAAATCTGGAAGATTTTAGACTAAATTCTAGCTTTTCCATTTATTGAGATTAATTTGGGATTCTAACATGGACTCTTTTTGAAGGGATGTGACAGATGGACAATGCAGCCATTTATGTTGTTGAAGTGTTGGTTTAGAAAGCCTAGAGAAGGTTTGTTGCAAAGTGACCATTCTCTGGGGAAAACAAAGAAGATAAGTGAACCATTTCCTGTCTCATTCAGTTAAGTCATGTCTACCATTATCAAGGAACCAATCTCATCTACTCAGTCCTTTGCATGTTCTCTGGAGAATATGAAGGCTCTTGACTGCAGGTTTAGTCTTGGTGATGATGTGCTGAAGTGTGTTGGGACCACTTAGAAGTTTAGTTATGATGCTCCTGCTGCAGCTGGGAGCTCTAACATGAGGGATGTATGTAAAGAGTTTCTGCTCAAGTTATGAGAACTCATCTATGCTCTATGTCTAAACCTAAAGAAGCACTCAGCCCACAGCCTATGTAGCTCATGAAATCAGGTTTTGAAGCCAGGGAAAAATGTTACTATTTCAAGCTGTAGTTAAAAGAGCCTCTGTGGCCAATCTTAAGAGATAGAATGAGCTCTGGGCTCTCCTGGTAATGATTTTTCTTCACCTAACACCAGAACTCTGGTTTTGTGAGTCCTATTTTCCTGTAAACTACCCTCTCACTGAGGGAAATAGTTTTAGACAGTAAGAAAGCCTTAAAATTTAGTGATCAGATTGTAATAATACAGGAAATCTCTTCCACTGCTCCATTCCAATAGGATTAAGAAAAAATAGTTAAGTAATAGCATTTTACTGTGTTGTGGTTGAGGCAGACTTTGTATTGGAGTTGGCTGTAAGCACAGTTAGACTCCTTTTATCTGGGAAGGTTTACAACAAGGATTGCTTTCAAGCTTGTCTTGAGCAGTCCACATTTTATGAATCTGTTGACCTGTCACTTGAAGCTCAATTCATATTTACACAAAACATAGGTAGATTAGTTGCACAACTTAATTAAAAATTAAGTTACCATTCTTTTGCCAAGGAAAAAAGACTTGCTTAGCAAACTCCTCAAAGTAGGAATGCATAGAGGACCGTGGAGGAAAGAACAAACATTGCTTGCTGTCATATGGGTGCTTCCCTTTCTTGAGCTGTATTCACAAGTTTGGGTTTTTGAACATTCTAGTGCAACTGAAGTTGTGTGTGTGCTACTAAGAGCTTTGCCTGCTGAATGTTTGGCACCAAAAGGGAAGGGATAGAAGGTGTGGAAACTATTCTGAAAAGCATTTCTGCTCAGAGGTTCTTTGGCTCCAAAGAACTGGCAAATAAGTCCTTTCCTGTGTCCTTTTCCTCTGTTTATCCCTATAAACATCCATCTGATTATGAATATGAAAGGCACCAGCTGAGCAAGATATTTTTGGCATCCTTACCAAAGTTTCAGCACTGGCAGAAAACAAAAATGGAGACACAGAGTGTCAGTTAAAGGGGTAAGAGACACTGAGTGGGCTGTTCTTTTTTATCATCAGTTTCCTGAGAAGCCAGCTCAGAGCACTTGCTGGGTTTCAGTTCAAATCTCTAGCAAGGCTCTTGGGGCAGTCTCTGTGCCAGGGCAGGGGTTGATCCTGATTAGGGTACTTAGTAGATGTCTTTTATCTGGGTGGGAAAGGAATCCACTTTCATGATTAGAACCCTTCTTAATCAGATTGCATAATATCTTACTGATGAGCCAAGAATAATGTGTCCTGATGGACATTGTGTTTGAGATGTGTATGTCCTTTGCAAATTAGGCTGTAACTATGTATTTTTGGTATGTTTACAGGGGCGACCCTTCAATTGTGAAGCTGAATATTGCTATTACCACAGGCTACCTCATTTCTGGTAATTATGCAACATGTATATAACATGCACAAACTGTTTATTTATATTGACTCACTATACCTATATGTTTATACTGAGCCACTGTGGTGATGATGTGATATGTGCATACAATACAGTTTCTGCTGTGGCTTTTAAAATTGCTTATGGATTTGTGGGTTGTGGTGAAATCACAGGACCTTGCTAGTGGATGTGGAAGATGGAATATCTACCCAAGCACTGAGGAAATGCCACTGTGTGGCTTTGTGATGGTTTGATGTGCAACCACCAGCTCCAGCTCAGTTTTGTCCTTTGGCCAATTGAGAAGGTGTCAGAACAGTGCCCTTCACTCTCTTCACAGTGCCTACAACTCGTAGCTCTTCCATCATGCGTTTCTTCCTGTGACCTCAGAATGCTGGCAGAAGAATTTTAGTAACCCTCAATACAAGCTGAGGCAAATGATGCCAAAGGATCCTGCCTGCCCATCTTTTAGTCTCACTTTAAGCCAGAATTTAGTCATGTATAAAGCATGGAAATTTTTAATTATTTACTTTGTATGTTATTTATTCTTACATATGTTTTATGTACTTAATTTTGCTGTCAACTAAAATTGGCATGAGAATTTTGCAACAAAATGCTTGGGAGCTTTCTTTCATGTTGTCTGGGGATAATGCTCACTTATCAAAGCAAATTTGTGAGTTGGACAATTTTAAGTGAAAGCTTCTCATGTTAGGATGATATCTCTGGTCAGGGACTGGGCCATAGACTTGGTTATCTCATACTAGATTTCTCAACCCAGTGGAAGTGATGGTCTGGTAATCAGCATACTCAGTTAAACTGTGCATTAGTTAAAGTGTCTCGTTTTTTCATAGCTTCATCTGCCATTTTTAAATTCATCAGTATCTATTTTTTAATAATTATACATTAAACTTTCATTATGAATTAATGAATGTCTTTGAACAGGCATCTCAACCTGGCCACTCATTCTCTCTCACTTCCCTATATAGTTGATGTTTAATTATTAATAGGAAGTGGAGCAGCTATGTCAGATAATGTAGAGCCCTGCCTGAGGATAGCTAATATAAAAGAGATTAAGGCACACACTGGACTTAAGTAAGGCACAGGGGTAAAGTCTTTGATTTGGTACCTTGGTCAATAATATTCCAGTCTACAGCACTCATTTGGAGAAAGTAGGGACTTGTTCCAGTACAGAGAAGAAAATCTTCTGAATTCTCAGACCATGATGGGAAAAGAAAGATTTTTTTTTTTTTGTTTCTTTGTTTGTTTTGTTTTATTTTATGTTAAAGCTTTCTTTATAACACTAACTTGGGTCTGCTATGTCACTTTTGCAGTAATTGAAAAATTGGGATTAAATAAAGCAAATATGCTTCTTATTCCAAATGCCTCTTGCAAAATATTTTTGGTAAATGATTCCCTATTTGCTAATATAACTACTTTTTGATTCAGAGGTTCTTTGTAATAGATCCCTGCATTCGTTGCATGCATTTGTATGTTTGCTATGCCCCCTGGAGACCCTCCTGCCTTTTTTTTAATGTTGTTTGTTCCTGATTTTTGGGGTCATAAGTGTGAAGTCACTATGAGATTAAGGATCCACCTTTCCTTCCAAAATACTTTGGCTAAAGTTATTGCATCTGTATTTCCATTGATGTGGAAAGTAATAATTTATGGAAATTGTTGGGAGAATATTGTTGCTTAAAGCTTTGACTGAAGTAAAGTCTTTAGGATAAAAACGTTCTCTTCAGAGATCATTAATTCAGAGGGTTTCTACTGATGCCATATCTTGGTATATCTCTAAAACTTAGAGAAACTATTCTGATGTCAATGGTTGTATAATAAATAGTCTTTATAGTTATTTCTGTTCTCTTGTAGATCTGTTGCTTATTATTTACTACTGGAAGGCAATTGGTGACAAATTTTTTGTAATACATCACTTGGCAGCTCTGTATGCTTACTATTTTGTACTGGTAAGTGCTGTATTTTCTTGTAACATAAAGCAGATGAGATTAAAGACACGACTTTTATAGACCTCATTTGCTTAATGTTGAAAGAAATTTTCACTGGTTAATGAAAGGCATATTTATACTTCATTATATATTTTAAATGTTTTTGTAAGTTATTTGTGGTAAGTGCATGCCTTTTCAATGTTACACTCCAACAAAAATGTGTAACTTTGTTGAACTTAAAAACTTTTCTCAGTTTTTGCAGTAAAGAGACTTTGACAGAAGGGCTTTTCATATGATTATAGAAAAGGGTTTTAAATGAAACCACAAGCTTGAATATTTAGTTGGAAAGTTGAAATGATTTCAAATGGTTATGTTCTGCTTCTGTTTCTGAGGTAACAAGTGACAGGATGAGGCGAAATGGACACAAGTTGTGCCAGGAGAGGTTTAGTTTGGATAGTAGGAGGAATTTCTACACTGAAAGGGTGTTCAGGCAAGTGTCCAGGGCAGTGGTGGAATCACCATCCCTGGAGGTTTGAAAGGCGTGTGGATGTGGCACTTGGGGATATGGGTTTAGTGGTGGGCACATGGTGCACAGTTAATGAATGGACTCAATCTTGAAGGTCTTTTCCAACCTTAATGATGTTTTCCCTGCCTACCGTGTGAATCCCAGGCTTATAATATTAAAAGTGTTGAGATGCCAGATTGCTGTCAGATTTCCCATGTAATGGTTTAAAGGGGCTGAAGTACACTGACAAGTAAATACTCTGTTTCTAGTTGAAGATAATTACATTTATTAATATTGTCATGGATGAAAGTGAATTAGAGCTGAATATTAGATAAATGAAAATACCGCTACCAAGGCTAATCCCTGATGCAGAAAATTCATTAGTTCTTTCTGGAGGAAACAGAAAGCATCATGTTAGTATGAACTTCTTTTAAAGCATTTATTACTACGTGAATATAGCTCTGCCCGTGGATGTAGGTGTGTTGCTCTCAGTCTGTTGTCTTCAGAGAAAGTTACTCCTAAGTATGGTATTTCCAAATTGCCTTTTGAGGGTAGGAAGGAAATTGGTTAAACACACAGATTTTCTGTTTGGTGTAGTGCAAACTGACATGAAAACCTTGAAGTAGTGCGTATTTGCTTGCTTGGTGGGGGAAAGAGGAGTCATGACACACACTCCATAGGTTATTCAGGAAACCTATGGAAATTAAAAAACCCCAATCTTTTTGTCTCTACATCTGCAAACTGCTGCTTACCCAGCCATTGTGTAAGCAGATACTGTTTCCAGCACAAGCAATTGATCAGGCAGATTAAAAGCTGTGCTGTGTCACTTGGAGGAAGGTGCTCGGCTGGAAGGGGTGTGGTGTGGATGTGCCACATGGAGGGGCTGTGCCCGGTTCCCGACCCAGGGCACGGCAGGGACCCGGCAGAGCTGCTGGAAAGGGCCGGCCCTGCCCTCTGCAGGAGGGAGGAAAGGGCTTCACCTGCCCTTCCTGCTGGCAAATGAGAGCTTCGTCAATGAGAGAATTCGTCTTTGCTTTTGCAAAACGTGTTCCTAAAACAATGCGGGGAGATTTTTCTTCAGCATATAGTGTTTCTATTTGGGCTTGTTTAAACATTGAAAAATAAAAAATATTTATCATTGTTTTAGACAGTAATGCTATCATGATAATTAATAATCTATGACTACTTGTGCAAGTCTTCCCTAGTTAGCTTTCCATGGCCATTTAACTGTAGGTCTTATAAAGGTGTATTTGAAGTAAGAAGCTACTGATTGGAGATGCCCGAAGGACAATTGCAGCTTTTGTGATAAAACTTGTTTTGGAAGTGCAAGAAAGGTGGCCACAGCTGGCAAGCTCAGTTTGATTAAAGAAGTTGAGATGATGTATCATTCTGTGTATACTTAAAGATTCAAATGACAATTTCATGTCTACATTGTTGATTTTTGTGTGTCTGTTTTGTTTTGCTAACCAGAGCAAAGGTCTGCTGGCTTATTTTGGAAACTTCCGTCTGCTTGCAGAGTTCTCCACTCCTTTTGTCAATCAGCGGTAAGTGGTTAGGGAGCTTTTCCATAGTTCTTTTAAAATTTAATCTGGATTATTATTTCTGTCACTTAGGAAGTCTTTTTATAGTTGTTGAATGTCTGCTGAGAGGGACTTTATATATATTGAACTAAGGATTATTATATGAAAGTCTTTTTTGCTATGAAAATGTTTTGCTGCTATAGCTGCAACAGTATAACTAATGTATTCATCCCTGAGTTCCTTTTTAGATTACACTAGGCTTTGTATGAAATGCCAGATTTTTATGAAAATACCAAGCAAAAAAGTTCACAAATAAAATATTGTTTATTACTTTTGTATATTCATTTGATTTTTGTAATAAAGCCATCTTCAATACAGATGTTTTTTATTGGTATCATGGACTAGGAAAAGAAGCAAGATAATATTGTCATCAGAATCCTAGAAGAGAATTGCATTGCCCTGTATAATTTGAAGTTTATTTTCCAATATTCCACACATATAGATCAACGTTAATATATGCATATGAATATATAGAAGAATATACATGTATATTCTTTATTTGCTTTCAAATATAGTTCTGCAAGTTTTTTTGAGCACTTAAATATACCTGGAATGGTTAATTTTCACACCTGTGATTAGAGAAGAAAGGGGCAGAATCTTCTGCAGAGCTCAGAGTCAGAGCCTGCCCTGACTGCTGGTTCAAGTGTTTCTACCTGATTTGCTGTTGTATCAGACAAGGAGAATGATAATGCCACATACTGCAGCAAGGGGAGCTGGAGCTGTCGCTGGAGTTTCATGGTGCTGTGGGAAGGGTGGCCTCTATCCTTACTCTGTAGCCACCAGGACCCAGCTGGGGTTAGGGATTTGCCTCAGAAAGACCACCTCAGGTGAGGGGCTTTGGTACAGAGCAGTGCTGCAGTCTTCCCCTCTTCCTCCAATTTTTTGCAATGTAGGATGAGAACTTTCAGTGTATCAGATGCATTTTTCTTAACCCTTGCTTTTTGGGGTGTTTTTCTGCTTTACTACTTCTGTTTGTGTGGCATCTGTTTTCTTTTCCAGATGTCTGGTAGAGAAAGGATAAGGCAAATAGAAACTCTGTTCGTCCTGCTGACAGGCTATTGCCCGTTACTGCACTGTGACTGTAATCTCTGAAGTGTTTTATGACACTGTAGCATTCCTCAGAGCTCTTACAAATAAAAAAGATTGTGCTAAGATCCCTTTTGAACATTAGTTTGATAAACTCAAATTTAAAGGAGGAGAGGGTGGGATAATGGAGCTCTCCAGAGGCTGCTCTCCTTTGCCCCAGTGCAGTTGAGTAGATTACAATCTATTGTTGCCTGTTCTCTGTGTGCACAGAGAAACTAAAGACTAAGGAAACACTTCTTCAAACTTAATGAAGAAAAAATGTTTTATATTGATAATTGTGTCCTAGTGAACGGCTGTTGTCCCAGCTTCTGCCAAGACAGGATTTGATCCTGGGTTCAGGTGGGTTCCTGCACTGATGCTTACCTTTCAGACCATGGGTTTAGGAAGTATTGTGGTACATCTGGCTATTAAAAGTAATTTATGTCATACTTTTGAAATGCCTATGGTGAGATTATGGGTCTTTGAGTACTGACATTTACCACTCTCTCAGAAAAGCAGAAATTGCTGCAGGAGATAATAAAGTCCCTTGCATTAAGAGATGTCATCTCATTAGTGCATGATTTTTTTTCCATTAAATTTGAAGTGAATCAGACCCTTAAGACAGTCAGTAGTGGATAATGATAACGACTTACATTATGTTTCTTGTTTGCGTTCTTAGTACTACCAAAAGAGCTGTTATAAAAATATAAAAAGATATTTTAATCTCAGAACTGTCTGTGTATTTCCTGTCTGTGTTGTTAGGGATCTCTAATTGGAGGTTGTCTCCATGCCAAGCATTTATATCTTTTAATGTTAGTATCAGCATTTATGCATTTAATTCTGAACTGTGGTGGGTAAAATCGTAATGGTAGCTGTTATTTACAGATTTTTTTTTTAATTTGCTGGGAGAGGGAAGTTGCTAAACAGATGTCCAATTACCTATGCTGGCACGTTGCAGTGTTTGACAACCATTTTTTACATTTCTTTTTGATTCTGCATTGTATATGTCATTGAAAGTAAAGGCTTTGGTTGTTAATCTGACCAAACATATCAGGTCTTTCTCTTCATCATGTCAGTAAGTGTTTCTGTGGTGAGGCATCCTGCTTCCGGGCTGGACTGCCACCTCGAATGCCTGGATTTTAATTGTCCTAATTGCATGCTTAATGAATTTATGGAATATTTCTGTTAGAGCTGGATGTCTGGCAAATCTTTTTAGTGTATTTATAATTACCTAGGTTGTAATCTGTAGGTAATTAAATTAAAAAATACTTTTAAAACCAGTTTTAGAACTGTTTTTTTGTTAAATAATTTTAACCTTGCATCTTACTGGAAAAAAACTGGTTATTTCATTCTCTTCGCTATCCCCCATTATGAATACAGTGATTTAAGTTATTTTGCTCTGGTCCTGCCTGCCATTGCTGGACAAATTTTACTTGTGTTTGTTCTGGTTTAAGTGTGAATGAAAAAGGATTAGAGGAGTTTGTTGCCCCTTTTTCAACTCTCAGGTTCTGTGTGCTAGGCAATAGATAAGTTATGCCTGTCTACTGAGGAATAAGAATTCTTTTTTAAAGACCATTTATGACCCCGTAGTAGACTGAGAGGCAGTTTTTATATTTATCTTTTTCATTGCATAACATTCCAAGTTGTGACATGATCAAGAGTTTACAGTGTCTGGTTCTGAAAATGTTCTGGTTTTGGGCTGAACAGAAGCAGTCAGAAAATCCCAATTATGAGAAATTAGAGCTCTACCTGGATTACCAAATCCAAATGCAATTTTAGAATTGCTTTCAGTGAGACAAAGAGAATTTTAGTTGCTGTTGGTATGAACTATAATAGCAAGTAATAAATATGTCTTTATGATTTTAGAAGATAATTTTATTATTGTATATTACACAATAGTCACTGAAATGCACACTGGTTGACAGCTAGTTTACAATTCATATCAGGATTTTCTGTGTGTTATTCTACAATATATTGGATATCATACACTGCTTAAGTGGTGGGGAAGAGTGCAGGCAAGCAGAAGAATTTGTAACTAAGCCAAGACACAGTGCAGAAATTTAGAAATAATAAAGGTTAAAGCAATTAATAAATGATGAATTAAACATGGAGTAAAATAATTTTTCATGAGATGGCTTCAAGTCTGCCTGGTATTTGTGAACACTTCTTTTGCAGGTGGTTTTTTGAAGTACTGGGATATCCCAAATCTTCAATGGCCAACATCATCAATGGTGTGCTGATGACAGTTGTGTTCTTCGTGGTGAGGATTGGCGTCATGCCTGTATATTACAGCCATGTCATTTCTTCATTTGGAACAGAAGGTTTCCAGAGATTAGGACTTGCAGCCCAGAGCGCCTGGATTATCTCAAGCGTTGTCTTGGATATTATGAATGTGATGTGGATGGTCAAAATTGCAAAAGGATGCTACAAGGTCATTTGTCTTATTGGACAGGAGGAAGCGAAAACTCATAGAAATGGAAAATCTGCCTAGAAATCACACATAAAATGCAATTTCTGCTATGAAAATCATTTGGGTTCACTGAAACAGTGCACATTTCTGCCATGGAATGCTCCTATTACGGAAACAAGGTATTACCTCTGTACTGACCTTACTCTTTCCCTAGCCACACTGCCTGCACGCCCAGGGCCACGCTTTACGGATCCTGTCCAGTGGGGAATAAAAGCAAAACTCACACAGATGAGTTCCACATGCCTGTTCTAAGCAGTTGCAAGCATCAGAAATTAGAAACGAGCAGACTGGTTACTCGCTTTTTGTCTACCAGTGTGTTCAAAGTGTTTCTCTCAGGTTTCTCTGATTAAAATGTTTTATAAATCCAGTGAATACTGACATATCTGTTTTTTTAGAAAATGAAAAGTTCCCCAAACTCCTTATATGGTGCAATTTTCCAGGCACGTTTCTATGTTTTCTTCTAGGAATAACAATCAAGATTTCATTCTTGACAACTTTTTAATTTTTGCAAGAAAAGCTAAAAATTTGGCTTTGATTCTGTGAAGTCTTTTACTGCTTTTTGTTCTGCCTTATATGAATGCATACAGTTTTGGGAAATTTATGAAATAATTTTATCTAAAATGCTGTATCATAAGACCACATGGTATCTTAAAAGTTGTTAAAATTCTAATTTTGATGGGAAGGATTCCCATTTGCTGTGCTAGGTTACGTGCAATAGTACATCTAAATTCCCCGTGCAACTTTTTTTCTAAGTTAATATGGTAGATGATGTGTGGAAATGGCATAATTGTTACTGAAGCATTTTTCCTTTGCTGCTACCACCTTTGAGGAGTGCTGCAATTCTTCTCAGAGTATTTGTAACCATTGGCTGTTTGGATTCAAAGTTTAATTGCAAAGAAATAGAAATCTTCTGTGTATGTGATGTGTAAATTTCAGTAATGCTTTTTTCTTTAATCACAGAAATGACTTATTTGATATGAAGTGTTGAGAGTTTTTGTCACATTCTCCATGTTAACCAAGTCAGAAATCTGAGGTTGATTAAGAACACTCTTGAATTAACTATGCCAAACTCCTCTAAAGCTGTATGGTAATTCTGTAGAAGGAACAGCTGACCTCTGTAGGCACAAAATCTTTTTTTTTAAAACCACACATTCATCAATAGGTACTCAGTTCCTCCTTCTGTGAACTTGAAGGCTTGGAGGTCATCAGAGAGGAATCTTACCATCTAGGAATAGTTTTAAATCTCATTTATAATACAATTTCAGGAAATTCTGAGTTATGTTTTATTTAGAATGATTTTGAGAGCTATATTTATTTGTAAATGTGTTTTGTTTTGCTTCTTTTAACCGGAATTCGGACTGGTTAACTTCTGGTTTTCTTCCTTGGTGTAGGTGTGCTGAGAGCATCCATTTTCACTGAGACTTTAGTGCGGATCCCAATTATTGTAGCAATCTGTTAAAGCAATTTATTTTTAACCAGAAAGATAGCATATTTACCCTGTGTGGGGTGATTAGTCCTGTTCCCTCTGAGAAAGCTGGGTGATGTGAGCTCTCCCCTCCGTATTCAGAGGTGTGAGTGCCCCGTGCTGTCCTCTCTGGCGAGGGACTCAGCATTCTCCTCTTCCAGAAATTGGATTGAAGACCCAAGAGGACTGCCTAGGCTGAAATGCCTTTTAACCAAGGCAGCTGCAATGAGTTTAACTCCCCAGTTAAAATGCTGTCAGGGAGTATTGTTGGGACCTGTGTAATATGCACTTTTAAAAGCCTCACTCCATTGCTCAGCTGGGCAGGCTCTTTTCTAAAACAGTTTCCCAATCCTGCCTTGTTAAGTGAGACAGCAAGGATTGTTAGTACTTGTGGTTTTTGGATCCCGTGCTTATTAATACTTCACAGGCCTACAGACAAAAAAATCTGTTTATGCCTTGGGAGAGATAGCAATTAATCTGTTGAGCTGTAGGATTTGAATGAGCACAGGACCTCATTTGGGTACCAGTAAATCCACAGCCTTTGAGAGTCGATCCTGTGACTTGCTTTGCTCAAAGAAATAGACTCTCTTTTATGCTAATTTGCAGAACCTGGTATCTTTTAAAATGTGATTTCAGTGTACCTAATGCAAAATTGTAAAAAGGCTGTGTTTCTATCACCTTTATGATATAAGGTGTATATGAAACACTTTGCTTCTTAAATCACTAGATCCCTGTGATTTAATCGCTTTGTAATACCTTGTTCCTTTCTAAAATAAATTGAGTAAATCCAAACATTTTGGAGAATTATGCTTGAAAGCAGAAGTCTGCTTTTCTTTTTAGGGAAGTAGGATGAAAAAATTGAGAAAATTATTTGGAGCAGCTCTTAGGGTGATAACTCATGAAAAGCTTCTGGAATTATAATTTCTTAGCATTGATTTTAATATTTCAGTATTTTAAATATTTTGTTCTCAGTGGAGGCCATTCATTAAAATGGTCTACACACCCCACTTCTAGATAGACTTGTGTTTGATAGGGGAGAAAAAAAGTAAGTCAGGCTATAATAAAATGAATGTTAAAACTAGATTTAGAAACAAAAACCAGTCCAAAACTCTGCATACTACACTTTGGCCAACAATCCAGAATTGAAGGAGAGTGAGATAATTCTTTTAGAACAGCTAGTATTTTGGATTGCTGCACAAAATTAGTGTAATTAAAAATTTATTTTGCGATGCATTACCTTTAAATTTTATAATTTTTTTTAGAATTTATTACAGTTATGTCCTGATGCATCAGAAGAAAATTTTCTTATGAAAAGAACTACTAACAGCTGTGGTTTCAGCAAGAACTTTTGTAAACAGGCAGCAAAGTTGTGATATACTGAATACAGAAGTATATAGGGCACTTTTTACCTGCCATTAAAAGCTTGTAATACAGCAAATTAGATAGCTGTGGCATCCGTTTTTTAAATTGCACTTTATTATTTTTAAAAATGTGGTGAAATATTGATGAAATGTAATGTTGTAAGCTTGTGTCTTTGCTTTTTTATCCAAAAAAGTAAATGCATGCTAATTAGCATTGTAACAAATGCTTTTGAATGTAATATCTTATTAGTGGCTTAAAACTTCTCTTTTTAACAGATGCATTGTAAAAGCAGACTCTTGGCATGTCACCAGGTGTCTTTTCTGTGAGCATATCAAATGGAAGGAGTGACTCTTATAAAAAAATAGCTTGTTTTCTTTTCTTTTCCATTCTTCAGTACCAGGTGACATGAAATTAACTTCTGATCATGGGAGAGACTATTTGTACTGATTAGGCTGGATGTAGAAACACAACTTTCCCTTTTTTATGGCTTTAATTTTTCAACAAAAGATGAGTAAATCCCACTTTCAGAATGCTACAGGAGAATGGTAGGTCAGGTGTTCTGTAATTGATTTGTGGAATCAGAACTTGCAGAGAGGAATTATACTTCAAATACTCATTTTCTCAGTGAGTGGATTTCAGTGGAGAGTCTCACACAACAAAGATGCTGTGTGGGTTATCTGTGTGAATTCTTCAGTGGTAAGAATTACAGCTCTGAAGCCTACTCTACCTCTAAATTCATGCTGTCTTGAGTGAGCTCAATAATTTAATAACTTAATTGCTTAAATATAATCCACTGAATACTGAAATATATGCACAGGAAAATGAGGGGAGCTGACTTCATATATAAATTCTTAACAATTCCAAATTTTGTACTAAAGTTTATTAGGAGTTAAATTAGTTACAGTGTTTGGAAGAGAATTACTTCCATCTTTACTTAAAATATGGTGGGAGAAGATTACTCATGTTGCAGAACTAATGTTAATGTAAGGGTAAAAGCTTACACAAGTGAGCAAATGCATTCAGGCAGGTTTAAAGAGGAGAGGAGGAGACTTTGAGTACACACACAGAGATCCAGACGTCTTCCTACTGCTGTGGTTGGGACAACAGCAGACTGATACATAGCGGAGAGGTTTCAGTGTTTCTGTGTCTGTTTGCAATGGAAGATGAAACTTTATTCTTTAAAATTTTCAAGCTGTATAAAATGGGGTACCAGTTGTTGATTACTGTATGAAGAGGACTTTTTCTCATGGCCTTGTGTGTTTTTAAGCATATGTATGTACAAGCTCCCTGTAAAAGACCATTTAATGGAGAAGTTTGAAAAATGTTGTGATGCTTCTGCTGAGCCATTCAGAGGAAAATAAGGGGCTGCTTGACAATTACTCCAGCTTAGGGTCTGGTGCGGTGTTGGCTGCAGGTGAAAGCCATCAATAAAGCAAACAGAAAGGGACTAGAATTTTCAGATGAAAAAGTGCAGGTGTAGAAGACTTTGAAAAGTATTGCAAGCCCCGTTCCTATTATTTATAGCCTACTATACAAGAATCTGGCTACAAAGAACTTCATGAGGAAAAGTTTGTTCCTGGTCAAATTTCTCTGTCTATGGAATACAGCCACAAAAAGAACAAGTACTTCATTGCTGATGTTCTGATTGATGGCAGTCAAACGGAAATAGTGATAATATTTATGAACTTTTAACATGCATCCAAACCTGGATAAAATCTCTGTTAGATAGGTGAAGGTCTTAGGATTTTCTGAAAGCAACTTGAAAGTTCATTTTATGGCAGAGAAGATGAAATGTGTGCTGCCTGAGTTGTTTAGAGAACTGGGATTAAGCATGAAGTCATACTTTTAGATGTAACACTTGGTAAGATTTCTTATCCATTAAAAATTTCTACTAGCTACCTCCTTTGACATTCTTGTTCTATTTATAATAACCAAGCACTTTATAGCTCAGTAAAGAATGGAAGGTAGCTATGAAGAATAAATTGTATTGTTTGGTATAAGAAATATTTTGGCAAAACTTCTTCTGAGAGCAGTTTCCTTGTGTGATGTCCTGCACTGAGAGGGCATCTGTTTGTAACAAAGTATATACATTTCTAATCTAGTTGTAAGAGGTGTCTTTAAGGGAGTGGAGTATGAAGAGTTCAGCATGGCTTGGTATCAACCATATAATGATTCAGTGTGCTATTTATAACTTCCTACTTACTGAAATTGAAAATATAAAAGCAAATAAAATATTCTGTATTGTATCTTTATTTTTAATCTATGTGTGGGATGTCAAATGTACTTGTCTTGTGGACAGGACATGCTTTTATGATCCTATAAATATTTAAGTATGTGAGAATCTGCACCCAAATGGAACATGTTGCATGTAAATCGTCTTCTAAGTTTTTAAATTTTGGTATTTTTAAAAATTTGCTAGGTTTGAAAGCAACATTTAAATATTAATACTAAGCAGTAATACAGAATACAAAATTTTGAATGCAATGTGGTTTTGTTTATAGTAATCCTATTCCAGTTTCACAAGAAAAAATACATCCAATCATAGGGGGAAGGGAGGAAAAGGGCTAATCATGAGCTCGGCTATATAATTTGCACACTTAATATGCACACATCCAAATATCGTGGATTTGTTTCTAGCATGCATTTACCAAACAGTGTTTTCTTCAATATGGACAGATACCTATATATGTAGGATAAGCACAGCTAGCCTGTTATAAAATCAAATTACAAAACCTGTTGGGAACAAATGAGTTACAAGTTAGGCATAAGTAATGGAGCCTGTAACTCAAAAACATTTATATAATCTTCTATCTAAGAAGAAACTTGATGAGTTTATCTAACTTACGTGCAGAGCAAGGACAAAAACTGTAGGTTCTGCTAGACTGATTTCTGGTAAATCCTGACAATCTGGTTTCCAGTAAATTCTAATACTGTCACAAAATGTCAGGATCACATTATTAAATTCAACTAATAATGTGACCTGACTGTAGTAGCAATCCTTATCATGGCACAAGAACTTAAAAATGCAATATAACAATTCTGAAGGTTGGTGATAAAAGTAATCCATCGTAGTAAGGTGAATGATTAAGTATTATGGGTTTAAATTTACTTTTTATTATAATAAAGAATCTGAGTTATTTGTTAGCATTTCAGTGATATTGTAAAACATTTCTGTATTTTGTTTGAACAGTTTAGGAGCTTGCATAAAATTATATTGGCTGATTTTTTTTCCCTTGGATATATGCAATAATGTCAATAAGCAATAAATTGCATGTTGTATGCAAGGTATTGGTACTTCATAATAAAGGAAAGGAACACAGTTTCTTATTTTGTGAATTTTTTTTTTCTTAATTTGATAAGAGCTTATGTACCTACAACGAGTGCATCATAAAAGAACAATTTTTGAGGGGTTCAGTTCTGAAACAACTGGCTTTTATGGTATCTTGAGATTTCATGCTGTATCTTATTTATTTTAAAGAAGGTGAAGATGGGTGTATGAGGTCTGAGCCACACTGTTGCCCAGGTGGGGTGGACTTTTCTATGCTGAAATTCTATGTAGGACATCACTGGGGCCAAGAATGTAACTTAAATTTTTGTGCTGTATTGGGGAAGAACTTTTGCCTTGGATGGTGTAATTACATTGCACTGTCTTGTAATACCATGTGTCAGGGCATAGGCTGGACAGTTGTCTGGAGGCTCTGGGGATAAAGAGCTGCTGTTGTCAGCGTATTATAAATGTGGTGCACTACACAGTCCCCTACTGAATACTAAGATGGGCAGTTAAATTCCTCAATATGGCAATTCCTAGGTTCTATACGATGTGCAGTGAATGTATGCTTGGGAAGCATGAATTGTGTGGTAAAGCCCAGGGGTTTCTTCAATCATCCTTAGAGATTACTGTGGTTTCATATCTTAACCACTGCCTTCCAAGCACAGGAACTACTCATGTTTCTTTGTGTTTTCTTTTGTGTTATGCAATGGTTAAATTACTAGAAGAAAACACAAAGCAGTCCAGTGTTTTTACCTTTTTTTCTCTCATCTTTTCAAGGGTATTTAGTTGCATTTGTAAATTATATCCTTAGGGTACTAATTTTACACTGCTAGTGTAGTAAACTACTCATTAACTAGTTGGTCTGTTAGAAAGGGAGTGGGAATTTCTGGAAACAGGCATTCTTTGGGGTCAGATGCTATATAGGTCAGATTTCCAACTGCTTGAGGAAGGACAATGGGGCCTGGTAGGAGGCTTTCCTATTGGCACTAGGCAGCTTTTAACACTGAATGGTGGAAAGGAAGGATTGAGCACGGCTGGGAACAAGGGATGCCTTTCAGTGAGCCATTCTTAAACTGATGCATTCAACTAATCTTGCTTAAGTGTGAGAAGCATTAGATCTCCCTAAGATGTAGGATATAAAAAGTATTTTGTATATCTACTTCCTTATCATACTCAGGTGTGAAGTTGCTTTTCATTTTCTCCCCAATTTTTTTTATTACTCTTTGTGTTCTTGCTGAAAACTTTTGTTTCTCTCCTCATGTTGGTGTGATAATTTTGCACTAAGATTTAAAAAAACCTACATTATTTAATCTTTGCAATGGATATCTGTAATTTTTTAGATGGTGGGCTACTGTGGTATCTTCTTTTGCTCTGCTTTTCTGGAGTTTCCAGTGCAATATACCTAAGGGTAGACTGTATGCTTCACTGAGATTGTGACTTTAGTGTTCTCTGTAAAGAATGCTTTACATTGAGTAAAAAATATTTGCTATTTGGCTTATCTTACAGACGTTGAAAACTATTATCTATGCAATGACTAATAGTGCAGTTGTTGCTTCTGGTGTAGCGTGATTGTGGAAAGCAGGGAGATGTCACACTGACATCTACAGCATTTTGTACTTTGAGAGGAAGGAGTAGGACCAATTTTCCATTTCAGAATATCAGAGAGAAAATGTATTTTATCTATTTGAGAACATCAGAAAGAAAATCTATCTGGAAGGACTAGAGTTCTTCTGCCACTGACTTGAAATATTAGAAGCAGAGATTTTAGTTGCTCTGTGGGAGGATCTTATTAAACTGTGTCGTTAAGTGAAGACAAGGATGGGTGACTTGTGGTTGTTCAGCCTGGAGAAGAGAAGGCTCTGGGGACACCTTAGAGCCCCTTCCAGTATGTAAATGGGTTACAAGAGAGCCGGAGAGGGACTTTTTACAGAGGCATGTAGTGATAGGGCAGGGGGAAATGGCTTTAAACTGAAAGAGGGCATGTTTAGATTGGATGTTAGGAAGAAATTCTTCCCTGTGAGAGTGGTGAGACACTGGAACAGGTTGCCCAAAGAAGCTGTGGATGCCCCTGTTCAAGGCCAGGTTGGATGAAGCTACCTGGTGTCGGGGAAGGTGTCCCTGCCTACAGCAGAGGGGTTGGAACAAGAGGATCTTTAAGGTCCCTTCTAACCCAAACTGTTCTGTGGTTCTGTATGTGTAACAAGTAAAGACTGAAAATGATTGTTTAGTGCTGCTTACACAGCAGACTAAGACTACTGTGAGTGTAGTCTTAGATGTCGCAGCAAAGCCAAATGCCTAAATTGGGAAATGATGGAGGCAATCAGAATGTTTTCTGGGGCATAGAGATTCAATTACTGACATGATGCTACATTTCTATCGTAAGGTTCTCAATATGCTGTGCTAATAATTCCTGCATGCAGAAGGGTACAAAACCATTTCCTCTTAAGTAATCAAGACTATAAAAGGGCAAAAATTACTGAAAGGTTGAATATTTGATATTGCTTTATACTTGTATTTTTATTTCATTTTCACACTGAATGGCAATGTCCTTATTAATAAGAAAGATCCTGCTTTGAAAGACAGCATGTGAAAGTTATTTTAAAATCACTCTCGAGAGGAATATATAAAAGTTTTTAAAATTTAGGTAGTTATATATTTTGAAATACTGCTGCTTAGAACTATTCCAGTGTGGTTTAGAATTTGTCTTTTTTAATCTTTGTGATCTTTTTTTAAAGAAATGAGAGAGAATCACTCATTTCTGTATCTATGTGCACCCTTCTTCCAGATTTGCATTTGGATTTTCTTCATCCTAAACTACTGTAGCGACTATGCCACTTGAAGATTAAAATCCTTCCTGCTTTAGTTTTATTTTTGTTACAATGAAATAGTTTGGGGAAAAAACTAAGGTAGTTTTTTAATCAGTTCTAATGGTTATACATTTATAATGAATTCTTCTCGTCTTCCCACCTCCTTTTTGCACTTGCCAGCCTCTTTAGAGTTCACATGGTGGGGTGAACATTGAAATAGTCCTGTAGGGCTTGTACCTACTGTTACAGTGGTTACTACATAGCCAGATCTTATCACTTGTTGGTCAAAAAGGGGTGGGATGAAGGTAGTATTCCTTGCTCTGATGCACAGTGAGCTCCATCTTCTGTGTGTTATGCACGGTATATCACACATATAGTGAAACTGCATCTTCTGGCTTGGAAATAAGGCAATATTCTTAGGAAATCTTGAAAGAGCTGCGATATTCTTCTTCGCTAGTTGATGTTTACAAATAATCTTAAAGAACTTTACTATCTCCGCAAGTTTAATACTAAAAAGGATACACCTTTACGGTATCGATGCGTGCTGCTAGTACGTTGTGGGTTTCTTCTATACTTAATTATTTGCGGTTGTAAGGGATAATGCTTTCACCCACAAGCCCAAGCACGAGGTACGAGCACACGCAGCTCTCGCTAGGGCAGCTGCCGGGGCTTCGGGCGAGCCTCGGTTCGCACAGTTCGCTGTCGCTGCAAGTTTAGAGCCAGCTCTCGTCGCCGGCCGTGCGGCCCGCAGACCCCGCCTGCGCCTCCCCGGGCTCCGAGGCCTCGGCAGCCGCGCGCGGGAGGAGGGCGAGGTTCCCGCGGGCGGAGCGCGGCGGCGGGCGGGACCTGCGCTCAGCCCGCCCCGTGCCGCCCCTCGCCGGCGGGCGCAGGCGTGCGG
>VZTJ01004015.1:1382957-1394631 GCA_013397795.1 Orthonyx spaldingii | reverse complement strand
GGCGGGCGCGCCGCCGGGCCGCGCAGAGGGGCGGGCCCGCCCTGACCTTGCGGGTCGGTCACGGCCGCGGCCGCTGCCCTTCACGGGGTGCGGGCACAGCCCTCGGCAGGGACCGGGAGGAGCTCGGGGGCAGCCCTGGTAGGCGCTTGGGGTTTTGTTTGGGCTGGAAGCTTGTTAATTAAATCGGTTTTTCAGTAAATTTTTTAATACGCGGTGCAGCACAGTGTCTGCACTTGGCGTTCACCTTACTGAATAACCGGTGTAGTTTTGTGTTACGAATGTTTGCTTTCTTCTTCTTTAGAAATTTGATCTGAAAAAGCCCGGTGTGCAGAGGCGATGGGTTTGTCTGCATCCTCCCCGGCTGCTGCAGAGCAGTCACCAAATGCGTCCAGGCAATATCAGACGGCGTCTCCACCTTCACAATGTCCCATGCATCAGGAAAAAATGAGCGGTAATCATTCTTGAAGCCTAAATGAACGACAGTCTGTACATGGAAACCGGACTGAAAAGTCTTGGGGGGGAGGGGAGAAATGCTTCGAATAAACTTGAGTTTTTCATTTAACAAAAGTAATTCTCAAGTAAATTCTCCTTTTGAAAACTGTTGAAAAGCTCAGAAGAAAGCGTGAAATACCCATTTGCATTTACATGAACCTTCAGTGAACTTTTCCATTTCATGTCTTAAGAGTTTTCATCTTGTAGCAAAATGTATACTACTGTTGTGTTTAAGGTTGTCCAATGCACATGAAGACTGCTGATCATAGAACTGAGAACACAGATGATGTTCCTGCACATCAAGAAAGAGCTTATGAATTTGTAGCATGTCCTGTGAAGTCTGGTGCATCTCAAGTGAAAGATGACATAGATCCCAGCAATATGGTAACTTTTGCGTATTTCACGTTTTTTTGGTCTTGTTTCTTCTGACATACCCAAAAATGTAAACAGTGCTACTATGTAAGCTGAAAACTGGGAAATAACATTATTTTTTTGATTTTTAACATTGCTTTTTCTCTTTTTGTGTGCAAATTTTTATTTAAAAACAAGTTACATCTTATTTAACGTATTAAAATTTACATCTCTGGTGGTTTTCCAGGTTTAAAATATCTTTTGCTCTCTACTTACTAGTTACATATATGTTTCTTATGATACATTGGTGGATTTTAGGTTCTGTATATTAGCAGTATGGTTGAGTTCTGATTAGCATCTCTCCAAGATTTCCTGTGCTTTACAAACAGCATTGTTCTTTTGAAAGTTGACGTTTAGGCAGAAAGCATTCCTTTAGTCTTCTGATGACAAACTTGTGCAAAGAGTTCTGCTGCAAGAAAGAGATAATTTTGGTGAAATTAAATAAAGGCAGAACTTCCTGATCTTTGTAGGAGCTGATTGATTATGCTTTGATTTTTCTCACACATTGTGACTTAAATGTTAATACTCTAGTTTGTTGTTGATTCTCCTTGTTCTCTAGATGCCTCCTCCCAATCAGCAGCCATCCCCAGGTCAACCATTTCCGTTGTCAACTGTTAGAGAAGAATCTTCCATTCCTAGAGCACATTCTGACAAGAAATGGGTCTACCCTTCAGAGCAAATGTTCTGGAATGCTATGCTAAGGAAAGGGTAAATACACTGTGAATTATTAGATGGTGTCTGTGAGCCTGGAATTCATGAACTAATATCCTTAGTTATTGTTCACTAGTTTTTGAGAGTTTGTGGATTTTAACCACTAAATAATAAAGTGTCTCTTTTAAAAAAATACTGTATTTATAAACATCTTTATTTTAAAGGGTAAGTTGGTCTCAAAGGCCATGTGTCTTCTAGTGATCAGGAAGAAATGTCAAGCAACTGCTCCTGGCTTAGAAGATTTTCTTAAAAGTCCATGCAAAGGCATAGACAAAGTTTGCATGATTGCCAACTTTCAAACTCAGTTGGTTTCATGCTCGTCCTATAAAATAACAGTAATAGAATTTCTAAAAATGGGGAAATTTGCAAATAGATATTTTTGGTATTTACAGAAATTTAGTGTAGGCAAGACTTAAATGAATGACTAATGTCTCCTGTGGCCTAAAACTCCTCCTGTGCTGATGTTTCCTTATTCTTTTGTAATGTTTTCTTAGTCATTCTCAAATAGGTGAACTTTACAGGGGGTTTACTTTTGAAACAATAGTAATTCTTTGTTCTGCATGTCGGTATGGTTCATAACACAACATGACATAAGCAGCCTGTATGGAACATACAAATTTGGGTCCTGTAAACACTGAAATGTGTTAATGTTATGCCAGTTGAAAAGGAAGCACACATGCAATCCCAGTGCAGTGTCAAGAGAGATGAAAAGTATTTCTAAGTGTTTGCAAAATGTATTGAATATAGGACCTCTGTGCATTAGGAATGCAAGTGGGATTTTTCCTAAGCATTTTTATGAATACTGTGGATGTGGTGATGTTTGCACACTGATAACTTTCTGATCCAGTTAAGCTGTTAATTTAGCTATGTAGAATTTGTGGATCTCTGTGATGATAAGTTGGATAACTACACTTCTGCACAGAAAATGAAGTGGTTCTCAAGATGTTTAAGCAGATGAGCCAGAAGTTTGTGTACTTGTCTTGTGTCTTGCATACAACCTTAAATCTCAATTCAAAAGTTCATCAGATAAACTGAGGGTGGAGTAGTTATGCTGTAATGTTTATAAACTGTTTTCAAATTCTTATTTTTTAGGTGGAGGTGGAAAGATGATGACATAACAAGTGAAGACATGACCAACATTATTAAGATTCATAACCAAAATAATGAGCAAGCTTGGAAGGAGATTTTAAAGTGGGAAGCTCTTCATGCTATGTATGTACATATGAAACGTTGCATGCGGAATATTTATCATTATGTTATGACAGAGATATGAGTTGTAAACTTAGATTAGCATGCCTGATGTAAAGCAAACTCACTTCTTAGGTCAGCATAGTCCCTGTTCCTACAAGAGACAGACTCGTTAAGTATTCGGTATTACAAATTTTTCTCTGAAATTCCATGATCACTGTTACACAGTACTTGGGATTATAGTTTTCTATTCTTTAATCTATGAAATATGTGGATTAGATTTGCAGAGAACTGCTTTGTTGACAAATTAGAACAATGATGTGGAGCATATCAGAGATACTTTCTCGTACCAGCAGAAAGTGCTGGCAAAAACTGGGTGAGTTTTCAAACCTTTAAAGAAAGAAAAAATTATATCACTTGTAATTAATTTTTACTGTTGCTCTTCCTTCTACTCAGTTTCTATGTTACTAAAACAAATAACCATAGTGGGTTAATCACTGAAAATAAAACTATTTTAAAAGGTAAAAACTTTTCCTTTTTAATTGTGTTGACAGGGAATGTCCGTGTGGGCCATCACTGATGCGGTTTGGCGGCAAAGCAAAGGAGTACTCACCAAGAGCCAGAATACGTTCATGGATGGGGTATGTGGGCAGGAAACAAGGTCTTCCAGTGAGATGGGAGGCTAGAGAGATGTGTCTGAAAACATGGTGTAGAATTGATTTAAAGATGTTTCAGAACTGGTATTGCAAGTTAGAATTGCCGGAAGATAGAAGTACTACTGGGATCTTGTGAACAAATAAATCTTGAATTGGATTTCCTCTCTCAGGTTCATAATGTCCATTAAAATGTCTCCATGGCCTGTTGGCTGTCCTTGGCAGGTACGAGCTGCCCTTTGACCGGCATGACTGGATCGTGGACCGCTGTGGGAAGGAGGTGCGGTATGTGATCGATTACTACGACGGCGGAGCAGTGGACAAGAACTACCAGTTCACCATCCTGGACGTGCGCCCCGCGCTGGACTCGCTCTCGGCCGTCTGGGACAGAGTGAAGGTGGCCTGGTGGCGCTGGACTTCCTGACTGCTCCTCTGGTGTGTACTCGAAAGTAACCACTTTCCTCCTAGACAGAATGTGGGAATATCAGGACTTGAGATAAAGTTCACTGCAGCTGTCGTTGCTTTCATCACCACCACTGTTCTTTGGGGGTGGGAAGGGAGGACAGGGAAGTCTCTTGTTAAGTACACCAATGCTTTGTGGTGTTTCAAACGGCATAATAAAGTTACAGTGGCAAAAGCATGTATCTTAATTTTCTTAAGAACCGGGAGTCTTTCCTACTTTGTCTCAGACTCTGCGTAAGCTCTCCTTCTTTTCATTTCATGATTTCAGTGCTGCTCCAAATACATTACAATTCTGATTCTGACTGGAGTTTTGAGTATTATTTAATTAGTGAAAACTGGAGATTTCATAAATTATTTCATATAATTGAAGTATTTCGATACCTCCATGATGAATAAAGGGTAAAATATCTGGATTCTTGCAAATTACATGTTTTATTTACACTGTAAAACCATGTAGTTGTTTTCACATGGACATTTTACCTATTCAAATACATACTTCCTCAGAAAACTTCAGTTAATCAGTTAAAGGAGGTGTAGTGTAGTATGAGTATTTTAAAGGTATGTTATGTAGAAAAAGAGAATATACTCATGCCTGAATCTGCAATTTATCTGAGCAGAAGAACATCTGTTAGAAGCAGGAAATGAGTGTCACTTTCAAAACAGCATTTCTAAAAGGACGTAAAATTGATATTTAATGGCTATTTATTTGAATATTTAAAAGGTGGTTTTCTGATCTAAGAAAATGCATTATTTTAGTGGTTTCATGTCCTTAATGTGTGTCATGGAATGAATTCAGGACAGAGGTAAACTTAAAGAACCTCATGCAGTGCATCTGTATTTGGCATCCTGGCTGCATTAATGATATTACAGCATGGTTTTTTATATAATAAGGAATTGCACAAGGGGGTGTAACTCCAGTCACACATGTGAGGATAGTGAGGTGTATTACAGGTGTGTGTATAACCAGGCTAAAAAGGTATCAAAAGTGCCAAGGGAGGAGGTTGATTGGAGTGTTTTCTTAAAGTAATGCATGGCGTAAAGATTTGATTATTTGTGCTTAGTAAAGGAAACTAACTTTTTTGTTTTAAGTCTTCCACTGTAATAGCTTTAAGTTTGCACGACTCATTAAGTTTCAGGTGCTGTGCAAAACATTTGGCAATGGAAAGGAGTCAGAGAATATCACATTGTAGTTTCTCAAATGGGAGAAGCTGCCTTCTTGAAACTCCCCAGCCTTAACGGGGAACTAGCTTTACATTTCACTTTCTGAAAGTGGCCTGTGCTTAACTGACATTGGAAGCTTTTTTTTTCTTTTTTATTCTTTTTTATTCTTTTTTTTTTTTTGCAAAGCCCATCTCATTGTTTCAGGAAAGTCACTTCCCATTTAGGGAAAAATTAGTCAGGGAAGCTTTCCTACTTTAGAATTCTAATGGTCACGAATAGTTCCCACTTCAGAGTCAACTGTTGTGCATGGTAGGAATAAATATTAACCAGGATCCTATGAGGAAAACCATGCTCTTGCCCATTATCCGCTTTGCTCATTCCTTTTTCACCTTTTCAGTGATTCAGATATAGATATGTATAGATACATATACATATAAATGATAAACAGGTAAGAAAAAATTCCATCTGAGTAGGCAATGTATGGAGCAGATAAATGAAAAGTGAGTTTGTATGAAGCATATCTGACAATGAAGGAACTGTTCTAACAGCAGATTGAGGAGTACCCTTTTTGGGGTGGTGGGTTGTTTTCATATTTTTTTTTTTTGTAGTTGTTGGTTTATGCATTTAGCAGCATGATACACTGAGGATTCTGTATTTCTCATAACCAAATATGGAAAGGCTACACCACTGTAGGGAGTACTTCAGAAGCTTCAAAAGAACAAGTTTGCTTTGTTGATTTCAGCAGTGTGATGTTGAGAGCATTATGGAAATTGTAAATCTGTGGAAGCTCTCACAAGCCACTTCATGTGTTTACTATCTCCTTTATGTTCCATCTTCCACAGATTCAAAATTGTTCTTTTCTGTGCTACTGTTAATGAAATGTACTACTTTGTCATCAAACTAAAAGAAGAATCAAATAAATATACTTTTCTTAACTTTGGTATTTGGTGATCATACTTTTAGCTGTAAGAATTATTAAGATGAGCTTTTGCATGTGTCATGTGAGATAATGGTCTGTTATAACTAAAATCTTGCTATAGAGTATATATTTGATATCATTACTATGTATTACTGTATACTACTACAACTTAACTATTGTCATATCTTTGAATATATACTTATTTTTCAGGTGAATACAGAACCAAAACCCAAGGACTAAATTCTTACGTGTTTGCTAACTGAAACAGCAGTTCTTAGAATAAGAGCATATGACAAAAAATATATTCATCTTGAGTCTGGCTAACTTGAGAGGAATGCAAGGAAATTTAAAAAAAAAAAATTCTTAGAAGAGTAAACGAAAATAATAAGTTTCTGCAAGCAGTAACACTTAAGGAAGTAAATGGAGTTTTCTTCTTTAGGCTGAAGTTTCTTGATGCATGATGCATGGATGTCAGAACTGTTATAATTCCAATGTAGATTTGAAAAGCGGTGATTTAAATTGATTTTTTTTTAATCCTTAGGAAGGATGTTTTAACTGAAAAACAACTGTTCAGGCTATATTAAATGAAATGTGTGTATATGCATAAATAAATACATTTATGTCCTTTCTTTGTAAGTACAGGAAAGTATAGAGAGTTCGTGGAGCCCAAGAAAGTGAAGAAGTATCCTGATCAAGCCCTTTCAGGGAATTTTGCAGTCACATCAGGTTCCCAATCCTGGTCAGGCTGAAACAGAATTCTGGAACCCAGTATCTCCAACTAAGGTTAATCTTTACACATTCCAAAGGGAAAATGCAGACACTCGCTAAAGAAAGGCTGCCTCTAAATTAGTTCTGTATTTAGATATCTGAAGTTCACCTGTGGCTTGCTTTGCTGTATCAAAGCTCTGCTTCTAGTTGACCCTATTGTGTTTGACTCTTGCAGATGAAACAAGTTAGGGATGCCCTCGTGGTCTGCCCTGATGATGTGTTCATAAGGACATTGCAGTGCCCAGAAACTGCAGTCTCTGGGACTGGTGGACTCCAGCATAACACTCCCAACTGTAATCAGGTCTTGGGTCAAGCACATGCAGTCAAGAGTGGTACTGACCTTTATATCTTGGAACAGGAAGCCATTCTGCATTCAGGTGTGGGTTTTGGCTGCTTGCTGTTGTGTCACTTCAGGCTGCAGTGACTCCCCTGGCAGTGCTGCCACTCTACAGGGGCACCAGGCTGGTTGCTCTGCCTCCAACACCCTCCCCGCTCAGTCACGACGGACCAGCTCTCTGCTCTTCTGCAGTTTGTCCTGTTAGTATCTGGCCAACATGAGCGCTCTGTAATTGGGGAGTAATTCAGAGGCTTATCTTTCTGGGATGCCTGGAGTTCCCCCTGAGTCATCTGGTAACATTTTGCCCTTGCAGGCAGTTTGGAAGGGGGAGCTGTAGCTCTTCGGGCACTCTTCATTCATTTATTTTTATTTCCCCCTGTCCTCTAGAAACACCTTCGCTCCTTCCTTTCATACTATGCCGATGGTCCTAGTTTCAATACGCCTAAGAGTTTTTCAGCTAAGCCTTAAAATTTCTGCCCTGCTTTGCTGTAAGAGACTGTGTCGCTGTAAGAAGATAGTTGTGTCCATTCTTGATTATTACTACTTTCTACTGCTAAAGTAAAGTGTTCTGGATTACCACTTTTGAATTATAAGGTGAAAGAGGCATGCTAGTTTAGTGTGAAATGCTGTCTAGTATTTACATAATGTATTTACCATCAGGACTTTAATGTGCTCTGTAAATCTGAAGTCTCAAATGTGCTGATGAATACTGTTCTGCTTTCAAAAGGTAGGTGCGAGAGTGGCAAAGGACCTCTCAGGGCTCTGAAAATGGTCATAAATAGTCTGTCATTTATGCACGCCCATTGTGTTTGTTCCACTCGTAACAAAGTGTGGGGGAAGAGTAGCTAAGGTGCCAAATTGCAAAAGATGGAGGCACAGATAGATTGCTGTAGCTCAGCAGCTAAAAATGAACTGGTAGACTAAGAAGCACTGCCTAATATTTGGACTTTTACTAAAGTTTGTGTTTTATAGAGGGTAGAAAGGCCTCTTTCAGAACCATCACTTTTTAAAGACATCTGTTCCCAACACTTACTAAATTAAATGTCACACTAATTCTCTCCCTTTGCTTACACCTGGAGGAGAATCCATGTAGTAAGGTTCCACAAGCCAATGTATTTGATGTGGAACAGAAAGTTTTGAGGATAGAATATACTCCTTGATGCTAGATGTGCATATGTTCTCAGTATCATACCATTCCCCACCCATAAGTATCTTTACATACGTTCTTTTTAAAAACACACAGGACTGCTAAGCTTTTACAAATTTTTAGGAGGCAACTTCATGTATTTTTACTCTCACTGAAAGAAAATATATTTATTATTCTACCTTTGGACAAGGAAATTGTATGCAGAGTCCTTCGTGCAGTGAGTCAAGTAAGTATTGATTCTCACATCAATGTTAGTATTAGGAATCTATGGTCATATTAGACATGTCATGTCATAAAAAGCAACCTTTTTAGTTTGCATTAGGTGGCTAATCACTTTTACGTGCTTCTCCTTCAAGAAAAAATGGCTTGTCAAATTCCTGGAAGAAGAATCTCGTATTCTTCTCTGACTGTTGACAGTTACATCTATTTGGTCTTGTACATCACATTGCTTAGAAGCTTTTGGGCAGAGTACTTTACTCCAAACTTCATCGTGGGGCCTTGAGCATTATTTACCAGGGACTCATAGATTCTGATGGCAGTTCCTCACAATGCATGTTTGCATATTTGCAGCGTGGGTATATATTTTTGACTGGAGTCTGGATGAATCCAAGTTTCAAAGGATTATGTAAATTTATTGGAAATATTGGCATAGTTATTAGGCTTCATTAAGAAAATGTAAAAGATTAGATCATTTCTTTTGCTGATGTTCAGTTTGGACCATGGCCTCTCTCATAAAATAGAAACCATCACATTTGTTTTCAACATATTATGGCAAAAAAAAAGGGACTGTCATGTTTTTTGTTTTCCAATATTTTGCCAATTTTGTGGTAACTACAGAAAGTTTTAGCTATTTTGCTAACATGCGGCTGTTCTTGCCTCCAGCTTCTGAAGACTATGACCCCATAAACCTCCTGTCTGCAGAGATAGCTAACGCTTTAATTGATCATTAGTACACTTTAAAAATGAATTTCCATCTGCCAAAACATTAAGTGTCTCAGGGAATTGACTTAGAGCAGTTTGATGCATGTAGGATAAATGCAAATGCCGTTAAAAACCACTGCTAGATCACAAATCCTTGAAAAACTTGCTTCTAAAATACTTACAAGGAAAAGGAATAGAAAAGGTTTTCCCTCTGTTTTGTTTTTTCTCAAATTAGAGGGTTTTTTATATATATAAATGAGAATTTGTTACTCATTTTCAAAAACCAAAAAGCAAAACCTCATGACAATGCTGAATTTAACCTTACAGCAAACCATGCAAATTTTAGCAGCTTTAATTTGCAATGTAATTTTTTTTTTTGTTATATGAGTTTATTTCAACTGTAAAAAAATACAGCAAAAAAAAAAAAAAGAAAAAAGAAAACTTTTGCACTAGCTGTACTTGAGAACACCAGGGGAAGGATACTTCCGTGTTTTATCATGTATTTTCACAATTACTGGGGTTGCTTATCCTGTTTTCTTTAAGCTTTTGTCTCTTAGTTTATTTGGAGAGATTTTTACAGGTTTCCTGTTGATTTCTCTCTGCCATTTTTGTACAAGCCACTTTGGGTAAGACTTCTACCATGGCAATAACACTTAGAGTTGTTATTAGAGAAATGGCAGCTTCTTTTTCAGGTCTCTGAAAAACAGTGTATTTAACTCAGGTAAGGACAGTTCTGACTGGTAAGAATGTCCTTCTGGCTGCATTAGAGCTGGCAACACTGTGGTATCAGAAAATGTGGGAGCTGCAGCTGTCCTGCAGCAGTGCCAAAGGGCCGAGGTGGTTTGCATTGCACTGGGCAGCTGTCACCTTTGCTGTGGTTATGGATTCCTCATCAGTGTTTGTCTTGTGAGACCAAAATGGGCAACTGCAGGGACTTCTAGACTTCCTAGTGATCCTTTAATGCCTTCTGGAGTATGCACTTTTAGGACCACCTGCAGCTGCGATTGAGGAGATGGCAAAGGGCCTGGCATGGAAATGACGGAAAAAAGATTCCAAATTGACTTTTTTCCAAATATCTGTCTATTCCTCCTCTGATTTGCCACTCAGGTTAGAGAAAAACCAGTCTAAATGCACTCTTTTACACATATTCACTAGAGATTGTTGAAACAACACCTAATTGAGGCTGTAACTATAGTGAGTGGAAGGCAAAGGATTCTACTTTTGCAAATAACATTGTGAAGATGAATCTCGCCTATGTATGAAAGGTTGCATTCTGTTTCCCTTTTCAGGCAAAGTGGAAGATACTGGTGGCACAATCATTTTGTGACAGGATGTTGGAGCTGGTTTAATATAGGCTGACTCTAAAGAGCGAGGCTTTTCTTTTTAAAATTCGTTTGCCACATGCTGATGGGGAAGTATCCGTTTAGAGAATATGGCTAATATTCCATCAAACATTGCAATGCTTGAAGAAATAAAAAAAGAATGGGGAAGTAAGATCTTGACTTTCAATTTCATCATAGTGGAATATGAAGGCCAGATTGTAACTGTAGAAGTTCATTTCAAATTTAAATATTTAGCATTTTCAGTTGTCTGTGAATACAAGAAAACTTATTACATTAAGATGGAATTTAGATCTTTGACATGAAGCTGATATTTTCATAGAGTGAAAAATATCAAGCTGACATTATACTGTCTCATTTGATGACTTCCAAATGTCAGAGTGCAGTAACTTATTCATAGGGACCTCCATGTCTTGTGATAGTGTCAATTCAAAAGACATTTACATCGACTTTTTTATTTAAACATGTAAAATGGAATATGCAAAGTGGCAGAGGAGAAGGGGGAAAGACCAGGGGCAAAGAAAGTTCTTAATAATAGAATGGAGGCACTTCTAAGGCTAGTTTCCACCCCAGCCCAGCAGTGCTGCTCCCTCCCAGCATTTCCCTCCTCATAGTCCTTGTTATTTCAACACAAGTTAGGGGCTTAAAAGTAGCAGGATATACTCTCCTGAAAAGTAACACCCCCTGCCCTTGCTTTTAAAAGTGATTTTGTAGTAATAGAGGATACTGAATGATTTTGCCTGGGAGTCAATGGTTACTGTTGGCAGTGCTCAACCTCGGTGTGAGGGCTGGCAACAGGATTGCGAAGCCAGAACAGTTAATTACAAGAAACATAATTTTATATTCTAGTAACTCTTTGCGCAGGGGTGTGTGCGGATGCGATCCAGTGGGTCGTGTACGGCCCGCGGCCGAGCCCGCTCTTCCTCCCTGTGGGTCGGGACGTCGCACAACGCTCCGCACCCAGGGGCACAGACGGACGGATGGGGCGCGGGCTCCTCGGGACAGGGACGGACGGAGGGAGGGAGGGAGGGACAGCAGGACACGGCGCGGAGTGAGGGCGGCGGGGCGCGGCCATTTTGTTCTCCTCCCTCCCTGCGCCGCGGCCCGGGCCAGCGGCGCCCCCTGGCGGCCATGGCGCGGGCCCCGCGGCCGGCAGGGGGCGCG